>MINK01009126.1:0-11953 GCA_001735545.1 Phormia regina
TTCTATACAAAAATTCATGATAATTTTTTTTCTATACAAAAATTCATGATAATTTTTTTCTTTACAAAAATTCATGATAATTTTTTTTCTATACAATAATTCATGATAATTTTTTTCTATAAAAAAATTCATGATAATTTTTTTCTATACAAAAATTTATGATAATTTTTTTCTATACAATAATTCTTGATAATTTTTTTCTTTACAAAAATTCATGATAATTTTTTTTCTGTACAAAAATTCATGATAATTTTTTTTCTATACGAAAAATTTTTTTCTATACAAAAATTCATGATAATTTTTTTCTATACAAAAATTCATGATAATTTTTTTTCTATACGAAAAATTTTTTTCTATACAAAAATTCATGATAATTTTTTTTCTATACAAAAATTCATGATCATTTTTTTTCTATACAAAAATTCATGATAATTTTTTTTCTATACAAAAATTCATGATAATTTTTTTCTATACAAAAATACATGATAATTTTTTTCTATACAAAAATTCATGATAATTTTTTTCTATAGAAAATTCTTGATAATTTTTTTTCTATAGAAAATTCTTGATAATTTTTTTCTATAGAAAATTCTTAATAATTTTTCCTACAGAAAATTCTAAATAATTTTTTTGTATAGAAAATTCTTAATATTTTTTCTACAGAATATTCTTGATAATTTTTTTTATAGAAAATTCTTGATAATTTTTTTCTATAGAAAATTACTTATATTTTTTTTCTATACGTGAGAACTTTTTTCCTATAGATTATTGACTCTTTTCTTGATACATTTTTATAGAGAATTCTTAAGAACTTTTTTCTTTAGAAAATTCTTGAAAATTTTTTCCGATAGAAAATTCTTGAAATCTTTTTCTATAGAAAATTCTTGAGCCCCTTTTTAATAGAAAATTCTTAAGAACTTTTTGCTAAAGAAAATTCTTGAAATTTTTTTCTATTGAAAATTCTTTAACATTTTTTTCTATAGAAAATTCTTGAACACTTTTTTCTATAGAAAATTCTTGATAATTATTTTTTATAGAAAATTCTTGATCCCTTTTTTAATACAAAATTCTTGAAAACTTTTTTTCTATAGAAAATTCTTCCAAATTT
This sequence comes from Phormia regina, assembly GCA_001735545.1. Lineage (NCBI taxonomy): Eukaryota > Metazoa > Arthropoda > Insecta > Diptera > Calliphoridae > Phormia > Phormia regina. Next base: position 1,109 of record MINK01009126.1, read on the forward strand.
TTTTCTATAGAAAATTCTTGAGAACTGTTTTTCTATAGACAAGTTTTGATAATATTTTCCTACAGAAAATTTCGAGAATTTTTTTCTATTAATTTTTTGTTTTTTATATAAAAAATTCTTGAAAATTTTTTGAAGCCTCTGTTTATGCTAAGGACTTTGTTTTAATAGAAAATTTTCAGAAGTTAAATAGATAACTGAGATATCAGGCGAAAAGAATTTAGATTTTTGGAAGCCCTTGTCTTAAATTAGGTTTTTTTTATTTTTATATAGATTTTTTGAGTTTTGAGCCAAAAAGAAATTAATGTAAAAATTTGAAATGTAAAAATGTAAAAATTTGAAAGCATACTTTAAGGCGAAAATATTATTTGTCGATAAGACGGTGAAGCCTATAATAGATTCGAATATAGACTTGAGCTATTTAATAAGGAAAAAGTTCCAGAAATGTTCTTGTTATATAGAAAATGTTTCAGAATTTTTTTTTTTATAAAGAAAATTCTCTAAAATATTTTTATATAGAAAAATTTACAGAATTTATTTTATATAGAAGAATTTTTTATATAGAAAAATTTTTAGAATTTTTCTCTTTTTATAGAGAATTTTATCGAATTATTCTTTTTTTGATAGGAAAATTTCTACGTTTTATACAATTTTTTTATATAGAAAATTTTCTAGAGTTTTTTATATAGAAAAATTTTTAGAATCTTTTATATACAAAAATTTTTAGAATTTTTTATGTAGAAAATTTTCGTTAATTTTTTATGTAGAAAATTTTTTGAATTTTTTTTATATAGAAACAGTTTTCGAATTTTTTATAAAGAAACAATTTTAGAATTTTCTATATAGAAACAGTTTTAGAATTTTCTATATAGAACAGTTTTAAAATTTTTCTAGAAACCTTTTTTTTATAAAGAAAAATTCTATCTTTTTTATAGAGAATTTTCTCGAATTTTCCTTCTATAGACAAATTTCTACGTTTTATTATTTGGAAAATTTTCTATATATTTTTTATATAGAAAATTTTATAAAATTTCTTTATGTAGAAAATTGTCTAGAGTTTTTTATATTGATAAAGTCAATATTTTTTATATAGAAAAATTTCCACTTTTTTTTAGAAAATTATACAAATATTTTTTTAAGGGAAAATTATGCAATTTTTTTAGAGAAATTATGCAGATGTTTTGTAATGAAAATTGTCTTGAATTTTTTTATTTGTTTAGAGAAAATGTTTAGAAATTTTTACAAAATTTTTCAAAAATTTTCAGTTTATATAAAGAAATTTTCGGAAAATTTTTTATTAGAGAAAATTTTCTTTCATAGAATATTTTTTAAAAATTTTCTTTTTATAGATTTTTTTTTTTTTTTTTTTGAAATAAACTTTTCTTAAAATTCGAAGCCATTTCGAACCCACTGTGTTCATTATTATTTGCAACTTAAGTGTCTAGTGTGAACGGATTATATCTTTTAGAAATCATATGTTAGCTAAAGCTATAATAATATCAATATGCGGTGTATAGAAATAAAAATTCTTATGAAATTTAAATTAGGGCTTTCCCATTAAGTACTTTAGTTTATTAGTTTTCTATACGTATATTCAAAATGTGGAATTTGTTTTCAGTAAAAATATTGAATGTGTGTGAATATCTGTATATAGATTTAATCTACACCTGAGAAAGTATTATGCGTTAGTAATATTTGCTTCATTGAAAAAAAATCAGTTTTAGTGAAATCAATCATATTATTGTTGCAATTTAAATATATTTAATTATATTCAATCAGTCTATGTATTTGAATCTCATAATCAAATATAAATAAATTATGAATAAAAATTTCTGAAGTTCGACTTACAGTTATGTATGAAAATATTTCATTTAAATCCCACCAACAAATAAGTCATCTTGTAAGCGCATATTATGTCTGTTTTATGACTGTAAGTTATCACCTATTATTCTCAGAAACTATTAATAAATTGTTTACCTTTTTTTGCATTACATTAAAAGTATTAAATTTTTATAATTATAACAATAATAACTGAGTGTGTATTTACAAAAAAAAAATAAAAAAGTACAATACATTTTAAAATCGCAGTTTATTTTAAAAATGCTATAAATATAAAACAAATCTAATCTTAATGCATTACTTTGCTAAAGCTACTCTTTAAGTCAACACTTTCATATATCAATAAATAAATCATCTCTATAAAATATGAAAACTTTACTAAGTTTTTTTTTACTACTAACTATGGCCAGCATATCCTTGGCTAATCCTGTCAAATGGGGTAAAGGTGTTGGCAGTAAATTACTATATCGTATAGATGTTGTGCGTCCTGCTATACAAGGTTTTGCTCAAGATGTTTATGTAGCCTATCCCAGAGATGTAAGTTATGATTTTTATATTATAATTAAAAATATTTTTTTAAAATAATTTTCTTGCTTAAATTCAGGGTGATAAGGGTACTAATGAAGAAATTGTAGATATTTGGGTTTATGATAGAAGTCCTGATTTGTCTGGTGCAGTACCCGTATTAGCTTATGGTGTTGAAAAAGATCTTAATGATCGTTTAGAAACTCTCACAGTTATTTTAAGGGGTAAATTATCGGCCGGTATTAATTCTACGGTAGAATTTTATGGTAAATAAATGAAGTAAAATGTATAATTATTTTTTTTTTAATAAAAAAGTTTTAGAAGTAATGAATTCATTATTCTTTCTATCTTAAATTTTAATTAATTAATTTATTAATTGATTCCAAAAACTGGAAATATTCAATTATAATTATTAAAAGTCAACTAAGTTAAATATATTTGTTTATTATTCAAATTATTTGTTATTTTTATTTATTTTTGATTAATTTATTAATTGATACATTAAGAACAATAATTTCAATTAATAATTTGTTTTAATTTTTTATAAAAATATATAAGAAAATTTTAACTTTGATCAATTGCATAATTGATTTGCTTAAAAATGTAATTGGAAATGTTCAATTAGATTTTTAATTCAAACTCAATTATTTAATTAACTATTAAAAAAATATATATTTTTTGTAATATTTTTTTTTATTTTTAACTTATGTTTGATTAATTTATTAATTAATACAATAAGAAAAATTATTGAATACTGAATAATTGTTTGTTTTATTTTAAATAATTAAAATATTGAACAATTATTTAATTAAAAATGTAATGAGAAACATTTAGTCATTTTCATAATAAGGTTCAATGTATTAAAAAATTAATTAACCACTTAATAAAATTCTATTTTATTTTCATTTGTATTTGATTACTTTTTTAATTGATACAATAACAAAAATAATTGATAGCAGAATAATTGTTTGTTTTATTTTAAATAATTAAAAATTAAAATATTTATTAATTATTTAATGAAAAATATATTAAAGTTCAGTTTATTAAAAAAATTAATTGATCATTTAATCAAATTATATTTTATTTTCATTTACATTTGATTACTTTATTATTTGAGACAATAGCACTTGAGAGCTAATGAACTGCTTTATTTATAATTTTTAACATTTGCATAATATATTTAATTAAAAATATAATTGGAAATATTTTATTATTTTCTTAATTCAAATTTAATATTGAAAAACATTTCTATTAATTTATCTAAACTTTTTTGATAAATTTTTTAATGAATACAGTAACAAAAATAATTGAAAGCTAAATAATTGTTAGCTAATAAATTGCTTTATTTTTATTAAAAAACATATTGCAAATACCATAAAATCTCATGGATTCACATTCATTTACGACTACATATCAATAATTTCATCTTTCTAGGTTCACAATTATAAAAAAATCAAAAAGTACCATTATATAAAGTACCACATAACACTAATTTCATGGTTCCAGGTTCATAGTTTTAGAAAATGCAAAAAGTGCCATTAGAAGAACAAAAAAGTACCACAAAGTCCCTGTTTATTGATTTTTATTAACTAAAGATCATATATTCTTGATTTCATATTTCTAGGTTCATAAATATAGAAAATTCAAAAAGTACCATTAGAAGAACGAAAAAGTACCACAAAGTCCCCTGTTATGGATTCTCATTAACTAAGGACCACATATACCAAACTTCATGTTTCTAAGTTCATAATTATAGAAATTTCAAAAAAGTACCATTCAATTAACAAAAAAAGTACCACAAAGTCCCTTCTTATGGATTCTTATTAAGTAAAGACCACATATTCCTAATTTCATATTTATAGGTTTATAACTATAGACAATTCAGAAAGTACCATTAGAAGAACGAAAAAGTACCACAAAGTTCCCCTTAGTGAATTCTTTCCAACATCGGACCATGCCTATTTAATTTCATGTTTCTATGTTAAATATTACAGAAAATTCAAAAGATACCATGAGAAGAACAAAAAGTGCCAAAAAATCCCTCCTCTTGAATTTTTACTAATAGGACCATATATCTTTAGGTACCACAAATTTCACTCTTGTGAATTCTTATCCCCATAGGACTACATTTTGTTAATTTCATGTTTCTATGTTTAATGTAATTGAAAATTCTTTATTAAGTTTGAATAAAATGTAATTTCCCGCCTTTTTCCCCTTTTTTTGGTACTTTTTTTCACCCATCGATGTATCAAAAATTGTATTCCAATAAATTTTTAAATTGCAGTAATATCCCATATTAAAATCCTCATATGAATATTTCTATAAATATAAAAAAAATGTTTTATAAAAAAGTACCAAAAATAGGTACGATTTTTAGCCCTTAAGCGTTTGAACTTCTATAAAGTACCAAACTTTTGTTTCTCATTTTTTGCCAGATTATGAATACGATATAAATTTTATCTGTGTGTTGATTGGTTTCGAAGATACATATGGTGCCAAAAAAGTACCAAAATACAGTTTTTACCTGTTTTCTCCCTAAAACGGCTGATTTTCAAAAAACTACCAGACACCTGTCCAATTATTTTTTTAAATAAATAACGACAACTATTCAACTTTTTTGTATCGTTATTAGTTTGCGAGTTATAAGGTTACCGATTTTTTCCTGTTTTTACCATTTTCCAACAATCCCGTCTTAGTGGATCTATATGGAGGGAGACCTACCTACCGTTTGGGCTGTGGAATGATGAATCAATCAGTCAGTTAGACAGTCAGTAGCGTTACTCTTTTATATTTATAGAAGATTTGCAATTTTTCTTGCCGAAATTCTGAGTTTGTGGACGAGAGGTTAAGGGAATGTTATAACTCAGAATTGCGGCAAGAAAAATTGCTGTGTGCGAACACCGACTATGATTTGTCTTGTGTTTAAAATAATAAAGTATTTTTTCTTATTAAATCAGTACAACTTAAATATAACAAAAATAATTAATTTTCTTGAAAGTAACTCTTAAAATCCAAATGCTTTTATCAGTTAGTATTTTTATATTACTATGACTTTTTAATTTCTTTACTTTATATAATTTTAGTTCATTGCAAAAACGTGATAAAAATTTCCATTCTAATAACTCCATTTATTCAGCAACAATTTTATTCATATGCTCTTGTAAAAGCTCCCTTAAAAAAAACTGCAAAACAAAAGCACCAAAACTAAAATACGATTTATTTTATTACACTGACTTTAAATGATATTAAGGAAATATTTATCAAATAATAAACAACTTAAAAAGGAAATGACCTTTATAAAAAAAAGTATCTTTTTTTTAAAAAAAAGAATTTGAATATTTAATATCTTTAAATTCTTGCACAAACTGTTAAAAAAAAGCTAAATGTAAAATGTTCATAAAATATAATGAAACCTTTATTATGAGCATTTTGTATTTCTTAGACTTGCCAAAAGTAATAATTTCATTTTATTACTTTTCTTTTTTTCTTATATTTGTAATGCAAATAATTTTTTATTAAACTTCTTTTTTTTTTAAATATTTACAGGTTGTTGTTTTGTGACATTTTATACCCGCCGTGCTGCCTTAAAAGCTCAAGATGCCCTGCACAATGTTAAAACCTTAAATGGGGTAAGTTCATATTCTTCAATTTTTTTTTCTTTTGCCATTTTCGTTTTTTCTTGTGACTATAATTTTGGTTTTTATTTCTTTAGCTTTTTACAGCCTTTTTTTTTTTTTATTTTTTTGTGGGTTCATTTTGTTGGCAATTTAGTCAACAATTTATGAAATTTATGTTTCTGGATTTAGACTGGTTGTTATTGTGTATTTTTGTGCTGTTATGCCAGCTATATATGTAGCTGTTTTAAGAATATTAATAATGGTAGGGATTTAGCAGTGTTTTATTTTGATATTTTTTTTTATAAATTATTACTAATTAGGTTTTAAAAACTGTTACAGAAGTTAAGGCATAAAAGTTTAGTACACTGAAAAAAAGTGACTAAGTCTAGTAAAAAACTATTATTTCAAAAACAAAGATATTTTATGGTCTCAAGAAAGAAAAGTTTTCTACGGTCTATTATTTCACATAGAACCCATATCCTTTTAAAATTTAAAATTTTCTATATTTTCGGACATTTCGTTGGTTCTTTTCGTTTCTCTTTTCACAAAAGCTCAATATGTCTAATCTAAGCTCTGGCCAATTTAGAGGATAGACATCTCTTGCTACAAAAACTATATTATTGTTTTGATACCACTCCAGAGCTTTCTTACGTAGTAATATAATATTAAATTGGACCAGAAATATTTGTCACATTGTGCTCTCTTATGAAAATAAGAAGATTTTATTTTCAGCATAAATTCTTTGATGCATTTTTCGTATTTATAGAGCATACTGTAACAAATTAATTGGTTTTTTCCGACAAACCTTACCAAGAAATTCCTTAGAAAATTTCGACAGATTTTCGATACTTAACTATACTTAACATATACTCGAACATAATCAACATACAAATTTTCACCAGAAAGCCTCAAAAAATCTGTCAGTGCATACGTTTCGTCCAGTGTTGCCAGAAAATGCTCGATTTCATCTGCTAAATTCCCAAAAATAATATGCTAAATTCTGCTAAATGTAAAGTTTTAATCATATTGCACTAGTTTATACTATTTAATCTGAATGTGGCTCGTGAAAAACAGCCTTTTCGCTCTTGTTTTCCAAAATACTACGTTGAATATTTCGGGCACATCAACAATATATAGCGCAGAGCGCACACAATTTCAATAAGTATCAAACACTCTATCAAAATTCCAGTCCCTCCCAAAAATGTTTAAAAACTAAAAAATGTTGTCAACAATACTCGGCTACCCTGTATATGACCATTGGAAAAATTGGGAATTGGAATAAATGTGCCTTTGTTCATAGTCCCATTAGTTTACGTAAGATCGAATGAGTTAAAAAAGTATAAACGCGCGAACAAAGTGTAAAAGATTGGCCTTAATAGCCTGTTTCTCTATGTCGAACGAAAATCAAAGCGAACGAAAGCAAGTCGAACGAATTCGAATCAATTTGGGTTTCTGTATTTCCTACCCTTTCGTTTGCATGAAGTTACGTCTTTTCGTATTGTTTTTATTTTATTTTCCTATTAGTTTCAAGACTTGTAAGTTCAAATTATAGATCTGAAAAAAACTGCTGGTAGTAGGTCAATTATGCTAAAAAGCATTTAGCAGAATTTTTCAAAATAAATATGCAATTTCAAAATCCATTCTGCCAAATCTAGCAGAAAAAAATGCTAAAATGGCAACACTGGTTTGTCGCACATTTTACAACATGAAACTTCTAGTATGAAATTAGATTTCAATTTCGTGCCCTACTGTTTACTTCTAAATTTTTTGCAACATTCTAGTCTGGTCGCCTTAGCAATAATTTTAATAGACTGAGTTCTGAACTGACAGGAGGGCTTTTCAAATAAATGGGTTTGAAATTTTCTTAGCCTTTAAAATATCATGTGGACCTCTTTTCTCCCCTAATCTTGATTTAAGAACAACTTTTTCGTCAATCATTTTGATCAAACTCACAACAAATCAACATGGTTGTCAATAAAAGTAATAATTGAAACATTAAAAAAAAGTAGATCAAAAAACTTTCAGATATAGTGAAAAAAGTTATGAGGCAAAACATGTGTTAAAATTTTTTCGTTCACACACCTTGAGTGAAAACCGACGTTTTAAATTTTGTGATGATCGGTCTATAATTGAACATAGCTTCTATATAAAGCCCACATCTGGGAATCACTTAAGATTTTGGAATCAGAAAACTAGTTATGTACTGTAGATTTACTTACGAAATGTCTTTTAAACTGAATTTTTATTGTTCATAAATTTGAAAAAATTAATTGTCTTTAACTTAGATCGCTTCACTTCCTGAATTTAAATTTTAAATATTTATATTTTCACTTGCAATCTAGATGCAAATAATGTATGTTGATTATGCTATTATACTAATATTAATATAATAAAGTTAACATTTTTTCCAGTGTATTTATATTATAAGCTTTAATAATACCACATATTTCATTACGATGAAAAACATTTTTAGCCAACATAAAAGATATAAAATTTGTATAAGAATTCAAAAAAATCTTTAAGCTTTATTTGGTCAGCATAAAAAGGCGTCCTAAGTATTTAAATAGGAACGTAACTGAGGGAAAAAAGGCCTCACGATTAAAAATAAAATTAAAATCAAATGAATGTCTATAGAAAACGTTTTAAGTTTTATAGCATAAATGTGCTATAAATATGACCATAAAAATTATATTTTTAAAATTGGTATTAGGGACATTTCATGGCATTTTGGTAATTTTCTATTAGTACTGGCAAATTCTACTACTTTTCAATACTTGATACTACTAAATACTTTTTAGTTTGGGTACTCGATACTTAAAGGTTTTTTAATTTGAAATATAATCTAAATATAATTTAATAATATATTTTTATCAAAATCTTCTCAAATTGATGTTCTACTTAAAACTTCCTCTACCAAACCATTCAACTCAATGTCATCGCCTGTAGTTTGGTCCCAGAAGTTTAAAATTTTTTCTTTATTAAAAGTATTGAGTAACTACTTTCCAGTATTGACTACCCAAAAATGCGAGCAAATACTCGGTACTCGATACTAATACTCAACACTTGCACATCACTATTTTCTATAAAAAGTTTAGCTACATAATTTACTTATGTTTTGCATATATATTAAATTTATTTATTTAGGGCCCCTTTTTTAATAACTCCACCTAAATCCTTAAGTAATAAATAAACTCTTTTTTTAAGTCCTTTATTTTTAAAGCTCCAAAGTCAACTATTTAATATGCAAAATTTACTATTTAACTACTCGTTCTCTTCACTATAATTACTTTATACTGCTGCACATACTCAACACTGGAATCTAGAACACGCGATTTTTTTTTTTTTTCGTTTTACAATTGTATTTGTACAACACTACTATTGTGTTAATCACATTTGAAAAATGACTATGAAACAATGAACGATTAATTTTGCAACAATGTTTTTTGCTTTTTGTAGTTTCTTATATTTCGCCATTTTCCAAACCAAATAACTAACCAAAGGAACCACACAAACCAGAGCAGTTACAGCTTATGAGCAGGAACTGCAAGACTGGAATGCCGCGCTGTATGCACAATGTTATTCCCACTTATTTTTCGCCTTTAATCGTTGAAAAAAAAAAGAGAAACTCGTTTGTTTTTGCCATCATGATTTTTAATGTAAATATTTCGTCGTTGCATTATTAAAATGTTTAAGTGGGAATGCGACTGGGGGGAAGAATGGCAATTCCTTGATAAAAAAAAAATTGAAGTCCCTAAAAGGCGTAAAATTAACTTAGGAATTTTATGTGTAACTTTTTTTTCATACAATTTTTCATTAGAATAAATTTGAGTGGCTTTAAAGAGGAAGTGGTAGCAAAGGATATGAAGTTGTTTTTTACCCCATTTTTATATAATTTGCTTATTTCTGTTAGTTTTTCATTTTTTGCTTTTGCGAATATGTTCACTGCATTTTGTAATTTAAAACATCTTCTAATTAAAATCAGCTTAAAGTGATGAATAGAAAACTATAAAGTGCTGCAAGTGTTATTATAATATAGAGAGAGTTTTTTTTTTTTAAGGGGATGCCATATATTTAGAAAATTCAATTTTCGGTTTATTTATTTTTTGTAAACAAAAGAAATTAAAAAAATATATTTTTCTTAGGATTGAATTCACAACCTTATTTAAAAAAAAAAAAAAATTGTTTTTATTTTTTTTTTGTATTGTTTGGCAACCCTATTTCGTAGTCCTCTTAATAAAATTTATATACAATTACTTGCATATAACAGAATGAATGAAAGCCAAAGAGGAAAAGAGGGAACATAGTAACTACGCAACTCTTTTTAACAGTGATTTATTGACATAGCAGTCCATTTTTAAAGCGCCGGAAATACTATGTTATAAGTCACGTTGAGGCGCGCTTATAAAACTTTAAAAAGAAAAAATGAACTAGTGGGCAACGTAAGTAATAATGTGCAGTCAATGTACATATTTATATACCCCATAGGAAAATAAGAGAGTAAAAAATTATTCATTATTAGTAATACTTACTGCTTTGCAGTATCTAACTTAATAGACTATTAATTTCAGTGGTCGGTAATCATTTCATGTGGCTTAAGATTATTTCAACAACCTGACTATTTAAGCCTAATATTATATCAACAAATTCCCTTTACTTCTTAATGAATTTTTCCTATACATCTTAATGATTCACTCACTGATGACTCAGTATCTACATAACAGTATGTTTGAATGAATTTTATTATTAAAAAAAAAAAAAACCAAAGACTAATACTAATGCATTCACTTTTTTTTTTTTGCTTCTACTACTACCCAGCGGTAAAATTTGAGAGGCCTCTACCGAGCAGGCCTCCTAGAAGGCCTTTTTT
>MINK01009134.1:0-19877 GCA_001735545.1 Phormia regina
GGTACACTTTACGGCTCTCCTTCCATATAATGTAAAATTTGAAAAACTTGATGGTGGGTATAATAGATTCGACCAAGCCGAATATAACATTCGCATTTTTTTTTTTTTTCTTCTTTTTGATATCTCTGCTGTTTTTGAACAGATTTTGCCGAATTCCAATAACAAAATTCTCGATTAAGTTAAACACTTTTTAGACAATTTTTACTTTAATAAATCCCCCCTTTTATTCATACAAATCATTTTAAAATTCTCTAAATTATCCCTCTTAAATTCAAATTATAATCAATCGCACATTAACATAAAAATAAAACACCATAATATATATGGCTTAATTTTAAAATCATGTCTGTTTAAATAATTATCATTAAAATACAAAAATAAATTGTATAAGATTACAATTACAACAACTATAATAATGAAAAACGTTAAAAACAAAAATTTCGCAATTTATATTCTCAATAATCTAGATCAAATTGAACAGACAAGACAACAACAAGCAACGGGTTATAAAAAAAAAAAACAACAACAAACAAACCAATGAATGAAATATACTCGAGAGAGCAAATGAATACAAAGAAAATGTTTATAAATAAAGAAAAAATAAAAATACTAAACTAAAATTAAATAAATTATTCAAACACATTTTTGTTAAGTAGTTTACGAGTAAAGATAGAAAAAAACTGTTAAAAATAAAATGGAAAAAATAGAAAGAAAAAAATAAAAATCTAAAATAAAATAAAACATTAATAGTTTTTCTCAAACAATTTGGCAAGTGGCGGTTTTTTAAGTTTTTTATTTAAAAACAAAGCAGATAGGAAAAACAAAAAATGTATTGTTTGTTTGTATTTCTTATTGTTAGATTTTTGTTAAATTTTATTACAATAAATACTTGACAAATGTGAGATAATTACAGACGTAATACATAAATATAATAGCAATTACTTATACAGACTTTTGGGTTTTTAAAGCTTTTAAAATATAATGCGGGAAATGATTATAGCAGCTTTGCTATTTATGTTTTGAGATGTGGCAACAGTGATATGCGATTTATTTTCAAAAATAAAATGTTACTGTTTTTATGACTTAAAGCACTAGAATATAATGAAAAACTTAATTATTTCTTATTCTATTATTAATTTTTTAATTAGGCAAATATGGCGAAGACTCTTCAACATACTTCTGATACTTATCATATTTTATTGGGACTAACACCCATTTTAAACACCCTATTAAAAATTTATATTTTCGATCTTATTCCCAATAGACTTTGAAAGAAGGAAATATATTTGCGTCCAATATACACATCCCCAGAATTGAAGTTAGGTATATATTACTGAGTTATCCGTTTGATAAGAGAAATAATTTAGAAAATTTATATTAATTAAAGGGGGAATTTATTATTGTAAGACTTAGAGCATATTTATATTGGGGATTATCGTAGGGTTTTTTCTGATATTTTGTTTTCAAGTTGCTTCGAAATCCCTTCAATTTTTAGACACAAAAAACAACAAATCAGAAAAATTTATAATAAATTTAAAAAAAATTTCATGAAATTTTTAGCTTTGCGACGACGTGCAACTTTTCTTACCTTGCTTGCTTCTGTACACCTCTAAAAGTTGCGTAAAAGTTGCAGCGTTTTTTCCCAGGGAAATCCCCAATGTAAATGAGCTCTTATTTAAAAAAATGTTATATGTAAAATTCTCGATTAAAATTTTGTTATTGAAATTCAACAAAATCTATTCAAAAATATCGGAGATATAAAAGGATTCTTTTACAGGTTTTTCGAAGTTTCAAATCCGCTACATAGCTAAATAAGTTCTTTTACATAAAATGTGTAAATTTTGTTGCTTTTAATTTTTGTGCCAAAGAGATTAAAGAAAACGACTTATAAATGCTCTAGATACCAGCTAAAACTTTTTTTATTTTAGGAACCCTGCTATAAATTCTTATATAAATCAATGATAAAATGAGTTATTAAAAAAATTTTTCCTACACCTACCTTAAAGTATACCGTTCGACTCAGAATCACTTTTTAAGTCGATTNNCGATTTAACGATGTCCGTCCGTCCGCCTGGTTGGCTGGCTGGCTGTCCATGTAAAGCTTCTAACCACTACTTATGAAACCTTTCCACTTTTTTGGAACTAACTTCAAAAAAAATGCATTTTGAAGATGAAATCAATTGGCGAATATAAATGCAATGGATAAAATTACAAAAATACCTTTGTGTCATTGCCGAAATTGTGGGATTTCTTTTCTAAATATCTTAAATTTTGTACATATCATTCCAGATAATATTAACCATAATTCTAATAATTTATTTATTTATTGAAGTGGTACAAAAACAATTACATAGTTTTTGTACCAAGATAGGTCAATTCTCCAAATTATATGGAGCTAAAACCAGTGAAGAGATATTGTACTTTTGGGAAAAAAAGGATTGAAGAGGACCAAAATGTTGTCCCAAAATACTGAAGATTTTCAAAGGAACCAACTTTCAAATCTTAAATGAAAGTCTTACAGAAAAATGTCTACAAGTCCATAAATAGTGGTTAGAAGAATAAAAATTATATTTTTCTATGATCTGTATTATCAATTTAAGAAAAAAATGAAAACTATTATCAATCGTTTCCAAGTTTTTGAATTTTATATATTTTAAGAATTTTTCAATCGCAATTCTTAGTTACTAAATATTTTTATTTCACAAACATTTAAGACCTGCCAATCATAGTCAATTATTACACTAAGTTTTTAGTGATTTGATGATTCTTTTTTTATTTTTCTCTACTAATATTTAAGCAATAAGTTAAGGATGTTGCAAATGATGATGATGGTGATGATGACAAACATAATGACAACAATGACTTCTAATTTCTTAGATAAACCGCCTCTAAATAGCATTAATAACTTTGTTTTTGTTTGTATTATTAGCCAGATTGACTTTGTGTAGATATTTTTAAAAGATCTAAAAGAATGAAAACTTCTTTTTGCTTATTTTTATATGAAAGACATTTAAAATATAAAATTCTTTTAAACATTTAATTTCTGTTTTTTGTTAGTTCATCGCTGAGTTTGTTAGATTTTCTTTATAAGTTTTAGCGATTTTGTAAGACATTTTATTTTTTGTTTCTACTTTTTTTATGTTACATGAAGTTTAAACCAACAATTATTGTATTTTTATTTCTTTTTCTTATGTTTTCTGTTTAATTTTATAAAATTGTTATTTGTTTCGTTTTTTTTATTTTTTTAAGTATCTTGTCTTGACTTGTCATTATTAAGTCACATAATTTGCTACTTAAATATTATTTTATTATTTTTCAATGACTTTCAAGCCTCCAGCTAAGGTGTGAAGAGCTTCTTTTTATCTTCTTTGCCGAAAGCAGCTTTAGCAAGACTAAAATGATTAACAGTGGCAGATGAAATTTGTAAATTGTGCAAAATATATTTTTAGTTGATGTAATATTGACAAGCAAACACAATTGACACAGTTTCTATTACCAAGAGTCACTAATGTAGTCAGTTGTAATTTTTAAATTCTTTTTTATTTTATTTAATTTCATAATTTCCTAATATTAATTACCTTTTTCTCTTCTTTTTTTCTTTACAGGTATGTATTTTAGAATCCTTCTAACTAATTATAACCGAATTTAGTAAGTTTTCCATATAAATATTAATGAATATCTCTAATAATATTCAGGCACATGTTATAACTTATTAACCTACAATCTGAAAAAGAAAAAACAATTAGCTTGTCAATAGTAATTTTGTATCAATTAATTAATAAATCAATTAGTTTTGTTAAAACAAAATAAAAAATTAAACAAAAATGGTTATTTAAAATAAAATAAATAACTCCCCTACATCAAAAAAGGTAAAACAGGCTTATTATTATTTTTTATTTTCAATTCTAATTGTTTCTATAAACAAAATAAATATTTTTGTAGAATAATATTTTGATGCCCACCATAATAACTATGTTCTATGGGGGTGCATTTAAAATTTTCATTTGAATTGTAACATCGAAAAAAATATAATATTTTTCAGGTAACTGATGAGAAACCACTGTCCAGAAAGTGTTTAGGTATACAACAGCTAATATTATCGGGAATGTCATTGCAATACCGTAGATGGTTACATGGCCATAGTTGCATTTACCTTTTAGATTGAGCCTAATCGTCGTCATGATGGCAATCTTTTTAATCATTAGATTTTTTGGCATCTAGTTTTATAAAATTAACAATGCAATTTGTAGCGCAGAACAACACAAAAGATTGTCAAAAATTTCCTTTCCACCATATTATTGATCCACCCAGATGTATGAACTAAGGTATCTACCATAATCTGAGCCGTTTTGTATTCCTAAGAATTAAGTACCAATATTTTTCTATGGCCTTCACGCACACATAAATTCCAATATTCGCCTTTGACACTCTAAACTGTGTGTTCTACAGCCAGGATAGTTTGGAACCCAGTATTTACGAGATATCTCTCATAGTGTGAAACCTTCAATTCAATACTATTAAGTCAAGTAAATGAGTAAATTAGAATTCTGCATTTCCTTGAAAAAAAGAACTAGTTCCAGAAGTTACGCTGATATCACTATTTATACTCCATTTAATTAGCCACTGAAACATCGTCGGCTTATGTGATGCTTTTGAACCTCAGGAAATCAAGTTCCAAGAACATTATATTAATGCTAATATCATATAAGAACTGGTTATAAATCTTATGCGCATCATACTGCAACTCTGAAGGTATGATGTCATTAGAGCCCATTATTTGGATCTGAACGTATAGGAAGTGCTCTCAAGAAGACGACGACCACCATTCAAATTTTTTAGAGCCCATTTTAGTTCATCTAATGTTATCTGGATCTGAAATTTATATAACAAATATATATTCCAGATATTCATTCAATTAAATACGTGCATAAATTTGTACCTCTCGTCAAAACGAACAAACTAATATTTCCAATTAATAAATTAATTAAATCAATGAATTAAAAATGTGTATAGGAAATAAAATCATACTCAAATTTATTTTATTTTTACATGGATATATTAATTACATGTTAACAAAAGTTTAACCATTCTGTGCGTAAATTTGGTCCCAACCCAAAAATGCAACTTCGTAAACTATTTCGTACACCCCTTCAAAGAACTTATAGTTCGAATGAGTGTCCTTTTAAGCAAAAGGATTTGTAGTTTTCTCTCATGTATCATATCGCTAAGGATTTTTCTACATCTGGTTTGGGCAGATCACTTTAGGCTCAGGTATAATATAATCAACAGAGACTATGTCTAGACTAGCGCCTTCCCATAAACATTTCAGAAAATCCACCATAATAAATTTTATAAAATTATGTCTTAATATTGTAAGAACACGATGAAATATTATAAAATTCAGCTCTAAGCCACTGCAGATATTTTTTTTTTTCGCTTAGCCTCCAACTTTTTTCGTCGACTTGTTTCAGTGATGCAACCTAGCTGCCTATCCGATGTTCTTAACAAGCCACGCCGCCGCAAAGTTCTTTGGCTGATCGGCGGCTCAATTTTAAGTCAATTTATTTGCTACTTTTATTACCAGCTACTTTTTATTGGTTAAATATTTTATGCCAATGCTAAAATATTTATTGCATTACTTGCAGCCTCTTTTAAGAAGTTTTATTCTATATGTACTTTATGCGTAAAAATAAACAAATATTTGTTTTAAAAGTTTATTATTGACTGATTTTTTTCAATAAATAACAAACGCGGCGCAAAGCCGTTCAGCCGCGACCGCCGAAAATTTTTATTGTTTAGCCGCCGCCGTCAACATTTTTTAATCAGCTTGCAGCTCTGACTCGTTTCTCTTTCGGACTATTTTTTTTTAAATTGAATTTGTTTGAAGGGTATTTTCAATTCTTCTATTTCCAATTATGAAAAACCCGACTTGATTTTATATCTATTTTTATATTCTTTCATATTTTTATTCGACAAAAATATGCAAAAAACCATAAAAATAAAAAATATTATTTGCTATAAATTATAAAATATAAATAAGCAATAAATGATACAATTTGTTGAGGTTTTTTTTTACACAGATAATACCATTTTATAATATAATTTTTTTTTGTATTCTATTTGCAGTTGTTTCTGTTTTTTTAGATTTCTTTGTCTTTGAAAATGATAATTTTAGGGGGCGTCTTGTTATTTTATTGTTATTTTTGCGTTTTAAATAAATAATTATCTAATTATGGGAAGTTGAAGTGATGAATGGGCCACAAGTCAGTAAATTATGTTCAAAAATAATAACAAGTATTTCTATATTGAATTTGAACATTTTAGATTTGAAAAAAAAAAAAAACACTTTAGTGTAACATTTATGCCGCCAACTCAATTATTGTCAAACATTCTTGGTCAGAATTTATGAAATAAGTTATATAATCTATTGAATATTAACTATAATCATAGATAATATTCAATAACTTGTTTTAGTAGAAGATTAAATTGTATTCCGTAGTTCTACAAAGGTGTACATAATTTTAATTATTATTAAGACCTTTTAAGCTTAAATAGTTTTAACCAAGTTACTTGAATATATTTTAAATATTTTTAGGTTTTAAAAAATGTGCCACTCAATAGATTTATTTTTTAATCCATTCATCATACAATACATATACAATTTTAATAAAAATTTTCCACTTTATAATCCTATTTAAATACTAAGACCACCGTCTCTCTATATATCTAAGTATTTAATACTTCAGGTGTAAAATCAATTTATTAAATTCACATGATTCTTATTAATTAACATAATTAATAAAACTCAATTCTCTGCGCTTTTCATGGATATTATGAAGCATTGAAAAGTAAAAAATAATTCTGTGAAAATAATTAATTACTGAAACGCATTTGGAAAATAGTTTTTTTTTAGTAGCAGTGACATTTTTGGATGCTGTTAATGTTCAAAATTGCTCCACACATAAGAAACATTACAGAATCAGACACACTAAATTAGCTGTAATAACAAGTGGTGGGTGGGTTGATGCATTATGACACATGTCATTAGTCAAGTATGTATGCATGTATAGTATGCAACGTATTATATAGAGTGGTAGTAAGTTGTAATAAGATTGAATACATGGTATGGATATGAATATAGATATGGAAATATACCTGTGCATTTGTACTAAAAAAAACTGTAGTCAAATCCGAGTAAATTATATGTAAAATAACACCTACACTTTTACAATATTTTTTACATAAGCTCTGCAATGACAGACAGCACCTTCAACAGCAGCTAAATTTATTAAATAAGTGCATGGCAAAGATGAAAATGATATTATTGGTATTGAGTGACTAGGTTTTAGACTACAAAATAAGAATATTATTTATAAAATTTATAAGGGAGTCAGGGAGTAGGGATCAACGCAAAATTTTTGCTAATAAATCTGAATTATATTGAAGAGTTTTAGCGCAGACCTATGATTTCAAACATCTTGTAGTCACCTTGTAATAACAGGAGCTACAGGCTTTCAAAAAAATATATAACAGTTTCGAAAAATCTCGATTTCAAAAATTTTTATGATTCTGTACTTATCAGAGTAAAGAATAAAATATTCACCCAAGTTATATCTTTTTTTTACGTTTTATTTGTATATTAAATCCTATTTTAGACCTCACAATATGTATTAAAATCTTAAAAACTAATTATTAAACACTACTCAATCTCTATCGAGATCATTGGTTATTCCATGGTCCCACTATTAACGAGCTGACTGAACTTCAGCAAGAGTCTCTTCAGCGTGAGTCTCTAGTTTAAGAATGTATTTTTCTCTGAGTTTCCTAAACTCGTTGCTTACAAAAGATACCCAATGGATATTCTCATTTCTTTTGTACTATGGTGCACTCGTCATGGTTCAAAGAATTTTTCATTGGGCTCTCTGTATAATATCAACTCTCGTATTACTGGCTGTTCCCCATAGTTGGATGCCATATGTCCAAATTGGCTTTAAAACGGTTTTATACAGGATGTATTTACTGTCAAGGCTTAGTTTTGAAAGACAGTTAATTAACCAGTGAAGACTAGAAGCTTTTAACTTCATATGAAGTCTCTTGGCTTCTACATGACGACGCCAAGTAAGCCGCCTATCTAAGTGAACACCAAGATATCTAACATGGTCTGACTGGGGTATGTTTATATCATTAAGTGTAACTGGAGGACAATTTCCTCTTCTCAGGGTAAATGTAACATGGTTGCCTTTCACTTTATTTACGCCAGTTTTTCAACCATGTCTCCACACATCGGAGATAAACATCTAGTTGGCTAGACGCTATTTGTGGGAGGTGTAGATTAAATAAAGGGTAGGTCCAAGAACACTTCCCTGTGAAACACCGGCTTTTATTTCTTCTGTCACTTTAGCCTAAATATACGGTCAGATAGATAGGACTTCAGCCATTTGTGGGTACATGATGGTAGGAAACATTTAATTTTATAGATTAGGCTATTGTTCCAAACCATATAATGTAAAGTAATTCAGAAGAGAGGGGGTACGAGTTAAGGTGCTCCCATTGACAGATAAACAAACCTATTTGAAACAAAATTGAACACACAAATAGTAACAGTGTCGGAGATGTTGATAGGCTATGTAGGATCTCAGTTAGATGTTATGCCCACTTTTTCTAATTCGTAAACAGCTGTAACGATTTTCACGTTATTTGATACACAGATAATACCAGTGGCGTTGGTGGTTATATATTGTGTAAGGTGGGCGTGCCACATATGCGCACCTTTTTAAAACTCTCAAACGCCTAAACACATCTTAAAATTTCACAAACCTGTGTGTCTTTAAATTCAAATATGATATTTTATTTTTCAATCGGAGCAAGCTGAGTGGTGCATCTCATAAAAAGTAAAGTAGTATATTGGATGTCTGGTAACTTCGTGTGAACATCGAGCTAAACGTACCGCATTGATAAAATGTAAATATCACGAATAAATTCAGAGGGAGAGATAACCCTTATACAAAGAAAATATTAATTTTCTCATATCTAAAGGAGTAATCAGTGAAAGCCTTAAAATGATATAGCAGTAATTTTCATATTAAATTTCGAAAAGGGCGGATAGGTCCAGGAGAAGTAGTAAATATTTTCTATCGCCTAATAAAGGGTAGCAAAACGCACAGGGAAATGTTAGTAAAAAATGCGAGACAGAAAAATATAGTCGGTTAAGCACGACCTCAAAAAACCCTACACTATTGTGGGTATGAAAATTCGGGAAGGTATCTTCTTTTTAGACCTGTTACCAATTGAGGACCAATATTTATATTAATAAAACATACGAATACGGAATATTACATAGATACATTTATATGAATTTATTAATTTTGGGAGGATTATCGAAAGGTGAAATTATGGACCGATTTTCGTAAAATTTGGCACTATAATTAATATTTATATAAAATTTATTTGTGTTGAAAATTAACAAACATCTTAAGAGGATTTATGTTCGTTAAAGTGATTTTCTGATGATCTTTAAATTCGACACACAGATTTAAACTTACATGGAACTAATATGTGCCCAATTTTATTAAAACAATCTTACATTAAATAAATTCCTTATCATGAATAATAAATCCATCATTATAATTTTTAAACCTTATTTCCGGAAGCATTTTTGCATGATGGCTAGGTTAAATAATGGACCGATTATAAATTAATTATAAAATTTTATAATTTTATAAAATTTTAATTGACTCTGAAATTGATTCTGAGCCGATTGGTTTAATTTAAGTTCGCTTATATGGGTGTTATAGACATCAGCTTAAAAGCATAATAAATTTCCCACCTATGGTGGTATAGGATACAAAAAATGTTTAAAAAATTAAAATTATTTTGTTATATTAATCGACTCTCAACAAGTCCTCTTAAAGCGTACCTATGTTAGTAAAATACAAAGATTCCTCCCACATAAAGTTCCGGAACTCCTAACTAGAACTGAGGCCTGTTACGACTAAAGAATTAAATGTCTGCTGTTTATAATGTTTTTAAATAGTTTCGGGAGAATTTGACCATTAACAGGAAATATAGTTCGAGAAAAAGAAAAAAAGATCCACATGATGTTTTGAAGACCAAGAAAATTGAAAGCATATTGAAAAGAATTCGAAACACATGTGGAAGAAAACCTCCCCAGTAATCTAAGTATTCAGGCTATTTGGTTCAAAAAGTTAATGCTAATAAGGAATTGAAAACATACGGAGTCCTATATATTCTAGACTGGAATGTTTCAAAAAAATGTAGACGCCAAAAATGAGGCACGGAAATTAAAATCTAATTTCATAAAAAAATTCTCATGTTGTAAAATGCTCGACGAAACTTGTGTTCCGAAAGATTTTTTTTGCAGCTTTCTGGTCAAATTTGTTCATGGTTTGGCAAGATTTATGCTAAGTGGGCAAAAGAAGGGAGTCATATCTTGCAGTGCGCTCTATAAATACCGAAAAATACAACAAAGAATGTTTAACAAATCTTTTCTCTTCTATAAGAGAGCTCAATGGGTCTACACATTTTTGATACGATTTGTCATCATGTTATTAGCTCAGAACGCTCTGGAGTGGTACCAAAACTATTAAGAAGTTTTTGTGCCAAGACCTTTTATCTGGAGTTAAGATCAGTGAAGAAATATTGGACTTTTGTGAAAGAAGAATTGAAAAGGTCAATAGAGGTATCCTAAAATATCGAAGATTTTAAAATGTAGAGGGGCAGACTGGCTGAAATAACTAATAAATCTCAAACGGAAGTGTTACCGACAAAGGGGTACAAGTTCATAATTAGTGGATAGAATAATAAAAATTATATTTTTCTATCATCTGTAGTATGTTATCAATTAAACAAAAAACAATCAAAACTCTAAGATCAACCCTTTCCAAGTTTTTGAGATTTATATATGTTAAAATTTTTTCGATAGCACTCTTTAATCTAAATCATATTGCTTCGCCATAAGATCAAATCAACTTAAATATTTTATTTGGTTGCACTTTAAATCTTTATAATTTCTATATATTCTATAACTAACATTTATTAAATTCACATTAAAATATTCTTTTACTATGTAGGGCACCAGTAAAATAATATTTTCTATCTTAAAAATTATATTTAAGAAATCACAAACAGCCTCATGTAGCAACTATATAAACGAAATCGTTGTCGTCATTGCAATAATAACAGGTGTCAGCTGTCAAATATCAACTCCCAAATGCTTATAATTTACTTTAAAAAAAACAGCCCCCTCATTTTTTTTTAAGTTTATTTCTATAGATTTTGGTCTATAGGTTTTCGTTATTTTTTATTTTATTTTATTTAGTTAAAAAACTAAATTATTATTATTGAAAAAAAATTAAATTTTCTGTAGACTGTATGTCTGGTTTTCTGGCTGACTGACTGACTGGCGGTTATGAAGAAAAATACGAATTTAATAAATTAAGATCACTACTCTCCAAGAGTTATGACTACACTTGTGTTTTGATTAATGATATAAAACAGATATATTATTATAAATGAAAGAAAAAAAAGAAAAATATTTCTTTGAACATAAATATTAAATGACATGTTTCATTATTTAATTAAAGGTTTCCAATGTTCCGGCACATTGATGGAGAGTAAAAACGTACATAATATTTATACCATAATTCGTTGTTGTTGTTGGTGGTTTTTATTTATGTGTATGTATGTATGTGATAATACTTGGGAAATCACAATTCAATAATTTTAATTAAAAATCAGATAATTATGTTAATTTAATATTTTAAATTAACTTGGAAAAAATACAATTAACAAAGTAAACATTTTATTACCATATAGTGAAATTAACTTTAATTGTAATTGTATAATTAAAATTTACTATTTAATTACAAAACTTCAATTTAAATTAATAATTTTTGATCGCTTTTGCTATACTTCTCTTCCTCCCTTTCTCTCTATTGCTATAAATATGTGGTTTAACCCGATTGATAAGGTTTTTGAAATCCTTGGTCGAAAAACCGAGATATTAACCTATATTATTTCCAGCTCTTAAAGAGATATGACTTATTTTAGTCTATATATATTTAAAACGAAAACTGGTTACCACAATCACTTATCATAATATGATTACAATATATTTATTGAAATAGTCTCCTTGAGGGGCTCTCCTTGTCATCACTTCTTACATTAGTTTACACTTATATATACAATTCATCCAACCGTGATCATCATAATCGAAATATGATGCATTTCTTTGTAATACTGCAACTCCTGCCCACTTTGAATTTTTTTAAATGTAATAAAAAAAACTACTTTAAATATTTTAAAAACGTTAATTTATCATGACACATCATGTAAAAACAAAATTGTATGGACTTCTTGTTTTTCATCCATTCATTAAAATTTCTTGACTGGCATACATTTTAAACGCCTTTTTATTTTGGTATTTTTCAGAAAAGAATCATAAATTATTTACATGTCAGTGTTAGGTTTTTTTTTGCAATTTATTTACTCTATTGACCAAGTTATTTATTTGCTACAAAAAAGTTGGTAGATTTTTCAAATTAGAGTTTGGGTTTTGATCTAACTGTCGCTAGATATTGTCATTTTAATCTTAAATGATGTTGTGTGTTTAGGAATTTTTTCTATATTTTTTATAAGTTTTGACTGCTAAATCATTTTGTAAATTACTCTGATCCATTCATGTCTTGGCGATTTTATACATTAAGGTTATTGCAACATGCAAATAATCATGTACACTTTAAAAATATTGTATAACTTATTATTTTCATTTTTCTGTATATAAGCTTCAGGGGCGGAGCTATAGGGGTTCAAAATAGTGTGCTAATGTCAAATAAAATGAGATTTTTTGATCCTTATCCGATTTTCAATATTTTTATAAATCCTTTAGAGAACAACCTTACATCCTTTATTTCTCTCAATTATTCCTCGAGGTATATTTTTATTGGAAATTTCAACTTAGAATTCAAGCGATTTTTTTTTTTTCAATTTATTAAAGAACAAAATTATTTATCAAATTAAGAAAATTTTGACGTCGATATTTTTATTGTGTCAAAAAAACGACTACATTAGAAAATAGCCTTATAATTTCAAATGTATAAACTATTTTTTACTTCTTGACCAGTGAAGAAACTAAATCTAAATATTGAAGTATAAATATCACATTTCTCTAATTTAAGTGACATTTTCAAACCATTTAACTCAATTATGTAGACTGATTATCATTCTGCCAAAAAATATTTTTAAAATCTAAAGAAGTTTTTTGTTTTTACTATCTAATAAATAGAAAAATTAGAACGTGATCAACAAAATTCAGATATCATATTTTCTTAAATTAAGCGCAATCCTCAACTCATTTAACCCAAATGCATTGACGGAGGGACATTAGCATAAAGCTAAAAATCATCTTATAATTCTTGTTAACAAATAAAAAATTAAACGTGGTCATGAATGTTTTGATATTACCTTTCTCGAGAATATGTTGATGATAAGTTTAGGACTGAAAAGCTGACGAAATTTTCCTAAGAATCCTTGGTTGGCAAGACGTATGCAAATGCGACAAAAAAGCAAGTTATTTGTTATAGTGGGCTTTGAGAATACCGAAAAATACAACAAAGAATGTTCCATAAGACAGTACAATGGGTCTACACATTCTAGGTACGATTTGGCATCATATTAATACCTCAGAACGCCCTGGAGTGGTACCAAAACAATTACATAGTTTTTGTACCAAGAGAGATCAATTTTCTCAATTATCAGTGAACCGAAGGGATGTCCCAAAATTTCGAAGATTTTGAAAGAAGATGGACAGATGGAAAGTTACTGAAACAACTATTAAATCTCTAAGGAAAGGAACAAAACAAAAATAAAAACTCTAAGATCGACCGTTTCCAAATTTTTGAATTTTATATATGTTAAGATTTTTTCGATCGCTCCCCTTAATTGTGGAGTTTGAGGAGAACTGAGTACTGCAATATCATTAGAAATTGTTGATATAGTTTCATTCATCAAGTATTTCGAATTCTTCTATAATAACTGAACAATACTTTCCTAAGTCAAAACATTTCCTTAACGCTTCAGTTAGAGGATTCACTTGGTTTATGGTTTCGTATTTTACACGAAAACGTAACTAACAAATTTCCACTTAGGTCAAGTTGTAGTTGTAGGTCGAGTTGTAGTTTCTATTTGAAATTACCTGAACATTTGGAAAGGAAGGAAAAAATATGTACTCTGGATCCTTATAAGAAATTACATCAATAGAATAATGTAATCCATCGAACGTTTTGAAAATATTAAAAGGGTTTCTATTTTCATTATTAGTAGGCTATAACATAATGGAATGAAAACCAATTTGTATGCCAAAAAAATTTAAGTTCTCTAATTATTGATATATATTTTATGACACCCCTTAAAGTACAGCAAAGGTATAACAAATATTCGGGAAATAAAAATAATCCAAAGCTTAGGTATAATCTCAGTTCCAAATGTTTCTGTTTGGAAATATATTGGCAGATATTTGTTTGTTTTTCGCTTAAAATTTTGTAAAAAATAATAAAACGATAAAAAAAAGATATAGACGGTCGAGGCATTTCATTATAATATTAGTATTTTTAAGGCTTTTTTGTGGGGGACATTTGTTTGGGGGCTAGTTGAAATAATGGACCGATCAATACCAATTTCGTCCCTGTAATATAAAAGTTCCACGTACTAAATTTCATTGAATTATTATCGAAATTGTGACCTTTACTTTGTGCACAAAGTTTACATGGATAGTTAGTCAGCCAGACGGACAAACATCGCTAAATCGATTTAAAATATGATTCTGTCTTGGTAAGTGTTGGATAATTATTTTTATGCGTTACAAACATCACCACAAACGCATGTAATGTGGTGTAGGATATAAATATTTTATAGAGCCTTTTTTAAATGTTTCACTTTTATAAAATATTAGTTTTTCCGTTCTACTAGAAACCTTTGAAATAAAATACAATTTATAAATCCAAATTAAGAGCATATTTTTACTAATTCTGCAACATTGTTTTCTCTGAGTGCATCACATCAAAACAAAAAAGAAACAAATACTAAAATTGTATGTAGAACGGCGACAAACGGCCAACGACTACAATGACCACCAACGGGCGCCCACACGCATTTAATGCACATGCAGTGTTGTAATTTAAATATTTATTTAGTTATTGCTGTTGCTGTTGTTGTTGCTATTTTGATTATGTCTACATCTGCCAATAAGTGAACGGTAATTTGTTGAAGCGAATACAAACTGCAGTAGCAACAACATCATAAATAAATCAATATTTAAAAAAAAAAAAACAGCTAAAACAGATTTGTGTTCGACACAAGAACTAAAAAGCGAAATAGTGTGAAAATGCGTTTTAATTGAAATGTTAAACAAATTGTTTGCCGCAAACTAAAACAGAAAAAAAACAACAACAAAGAAAATATGTTTTATTTAGTTTTTTTCTTTATATTTATGCAATTTGTTGTTAAATTAAATTAAAATTCATGTTTCAATTGTTTAATTTATGTAATGGCGGTTTATTATTTTATACATGAAAAGAAAAAAACCCGCTTTGATAGATTAATTGTTCTCTGGTTCATAAAGTATTTTTTACTTAAACTTTAATTATTTCTAATGTTTATTTAATAATAGTATTTTTTATTTTATTTTCTTGTTTATGGCAATTTATCTTAATGTATTTAATGATTCAAACTGCTTGATAATGTTTAAATTATGGGAGTTTAATATATATATTTTTTTCTTTTCCTAATCGATCTTAAATTATACGATATACGTATGTAATTGTAGCATCCCAGCTTTATTGTTGGCAAAAAAAACACGGCAGTCGCCGTGTATGTATTTGCAATGTTTTGCTAGCGTATGTGTCACGGCTTGTGGTGAGTTTGTGTGTGAAAAGTTTTGTGGTTTAAAAAAGTTTAAATTAAATTAAGAAATTATTAAGACAGGTTGAGAAAAACTATACAAGTGAAGGTGATTTAGGTAAAAAGATAAGTTTTTAGTAAAAACTGCAGTAATTTGATGTTGGGGTTTAGATCATTGGTATATAAAACTGAAATTTAAAATTTTTATTTTCTTAAAATCCTTGGGATATTCATGTGAAAAGAGAAAATACTCTTCCTCTGAGTGCTATGGGTACCTACCTGGTTTAGATGTAACATAATCACTTAATTGGGAGTAATTATATGAGGTCAAAGCCTCATGTTGAGATCCACTCAAAATCGGAATTAAGCCTTTAATCCTAAACATTCATAGGCAGTTTAGCCCAGTTCTATAAGTAAAAAATCTACGATGTTTTAAAAATTTGAAATTTGTTGCAAGATTTTTTTTGGGGATTAATTCTATGCTTTTGTAATTTTAATGTTACAAGTCAATGTCCGGTTGTAATCCGAAATTATATGCTTAACTGTTTTCATACAGATGGAGAACTATTTAAAAAAAAATCGAATAAGTAAGATCACGTTGGCATGAATCTTACAGATATTGATTTGAGGCCTTACAAGAAAACAAAAATTTATTTAATTTATTTTACTGATCTACCCTTGAGAAACCGAAGCATGCAGAAATGATAGCCTATACAAGGACGTCTATGTACAAGCAACACTGCACATAGATAACGTTGTGAATGCGAAGTGAAAACATTTTCTATAAGGAAATGTTCGACATACGACTGGGAGTCTTAACAACAAACTTCCAGATCACATTGTGGTCTGATGTAAAATTATATGTTATCCAGATTTCGTATATTGCAATAATTTGGCCGCCGCCAAATTAATTTCATTAGCGCCACCTCCAATTAAAAAGTGTTGCGCCGCCGACGACGAAAATTGAGGCAAAATTTACGAAAATTGAGGCAAAAAATTCGGCATCGTTTTGCAACACTTTTTAATCGGAAGTGGCGGTGCAAATAAAACTAATTCGGAGGCGGCAAATTTTCGGCTAGGATTTAGTAAATACTACATTATGCTACCCGGATGCTTCCTAGCTACAAAAAAACTTGAAGTAATTGAGATAGAAGTTAGGATTTCAACATTTGTTAATTATTAATTCACTTTAGGCGGGGTTCACACATAGTCATCTTTCTTGCTGTAATTCGAACTTTGTAGACGAAAGAGGTAGAGAGAATGTAAAAGTTTAGTATTCTCTTCTTCTCTCTCTATTATAAACTCAGAACTGCGGTAAGAAAAATTGCTGTATGTGAACCCTTACTTAAGTTTCGGTGGCAGATTTTGGGCCGATGAAAATGGCGGCGGCGCAAAACCGGTTTGGAGCCGATCGCCTTGTATCTCCGGTCGTAACATATTACATCATTTCAGTCATATGAGACAATTTTGTCTGTAGATAAGAATTTCCGCCATGGCGGCTTGTCTTCTCGGAAAAATTCCTCCTTGATGTATAGCTCATACGTGGTAGCTCATACGTTCTTTCACTTGGTCGTACGTTCTTTCACTTGGTCTTAGAGCTGTGTGAAGTTAGTCAGGATACAAAGGTTAAGCATTACCTTGACATTTCTTGGGTTTTGAAACTGTAGGACGCAAGCCTGAAAGTCTAACCTAGAACTTAAAAGTAGGTGCTACAGAAACCAGCGGCCCCAGAGGCCAATGGCACGCACAGGTCATTGGTCTTTGGGTCACGTAGTGGCTTATGGTTTCAATCGTGTTGTCTGTTGATAGCAGTAACACAGTCACAAGTGTGACAGGAGTTTCTAGGTAGCTCCACACCTAAGCGAGGTGGAATAATGCAACCAAAAAGTGGATTATTTAGTTGCAACCTGTATGTGTAACAGCATATGGGGGCGTTGGACGGTGCATTATACCCACCCGCTGCTAAGACCACCGTGGGGTAAGGCCATCGTGGCAGGTACCCACGTTAATCTATAGCACAGTTGTAGATAAGAATTATCAAAGTTCTCTTTGACTATAAAGATGACAGTGTTGACAAATGCATTTACGAATACGGAATATTAACTTATTAACTTTATCCAAAATCTGATGAGAGTAAAAATTCAAATTAAAAAGATTTTAAAATAAATATTTCAATTCTTTTTAAGATCCCAAACACAAGCCAGCGATGGTGGATGTTGTTTTCAGCTCTAGGAGAGAAATGCAAATTAAATGAAGACGGCAGTGAACAGAGAATTTTACATGCAATTTGTTTTTATTTTTTATAATTTTTGGCAAGAATAAAAATACATGTACGAAAAATATTTTTCCTCTTTTAAAATCCATACATAAACAAATATAAAGCAAATCTTTCTATCTCCTTCCTTCTTATGCAAATTTTGAATTTTTCAACAACGGCAACACTAACAGAAAGGTAAAGTAAAAGCTTTTGAGAAGCCGTTGTAAAAATAAAATAGGATTTTGAAATTCAGCAGATTCTGCTGTGTCGTTTAAGTTTACCAAGATCATATTAAAAAAAATCCGCTTGCTTGTGTTTGGAATCTTATGTTGGTGCTCCTTTGTGTCATCAAACATACGCAATTGCCGTTTCTTCGCAGATATATTATAATCCCTATAAGAACTGAAAAAAATGTATTATATATTTACAGCCTACTATTATTTAAAATACTGAACACAAATAATGATAAATTTAATTTCTTGCCTCCAATAAAATAAAACGAATATTTTATCTTCTATCTATTTAAATCAACATTTATTGATCTCTCCCAGAAAAAAATTGTATTCTACATAAAAAAATGTTGTTACATATCCATTTAAAAGTAAATTGATCTCCATTAGAGGGAGTGCCAAGCAATAAACACAATAATACATGCTGTTTGGCGGTATGAATATTTTTATTTATTTTTTGGGTATGTTGTGTCATTATTATCAATAATTTCTGACCTCTTTTTTTCTCTCTCATTCTTTTTAAACAATTTATACATATCGATTTTATAATGTAAATCTTAAAATCGATTTGAATTACAAACAAAATTAAGATTGAATTTCCATACAATTTTGTAGCATGACACGATCCGATCGGGCAGCATAAAATTAAATATCAAAATAAAAAGAAAAAAACCAAAATTTATAAAAAAATGTTTTAAAAAAGGCAACCAAAGTGTTTGTGGTTTCTATGCAAAAATAAATATTTTAATTTAAATCATATAAAGTGAATGGTTACTGTTTGGTTGGCTGGTTTATTCGTATACAATTTTGTGGTCATAATGCACACAAATCGTTAATAATCATAATGAAAAATCATAAAAAATAAATGCAATTTTATACAAATATACATATTGATTTATTGTATGTGGAGTTATTAATAATAAAAAATGTATATCTCGAAATTAAATCAATATTTTTTTATAATAATTACAAGGAAAAATAAATTTTTTAATGAATTTTATGTTAGAAAATATATTCGGGAATAAAGGAATTATTCTCTCCTATTTGTAGAGGTTAATGTTTTGCAGTTAAAAAATAAATAGATAAATAAATAAATAAATAAATGAAATAAAAAATAAATACATGAATTAATAAATCTTCTATATAATTAATAGGCAAACACATTTTTCGTAATCCCTTTTACGACTGCACTACACAAACGATTTAAATAAAAAATATACTATTAAAGAGATATTTTCTCATAGATGTGCAGAATATAGATTTAATTAAAATCCGTTTAGTATTTAAGAAGTTATGAGCGGCAAAATTTACTACTAATACATATACCACAATTCACATGGAATATATTTGAATAAACGAAACAAACAAATGATCGCACGTTGGGGTATAAGGGGTCGAAAATGGAGCTTAATTCAGGTAGATGTGATATCAATATTTTAATGATGAGGATCTATTTTTATATATTTTTTTTTTTT
>MINK01009148.1:0-20329 GCA_001735545.1 Phormia regina
ACATCAGAAAATAATCTAAAAATTCTATCCTCATATTGGGTCATCAGTTGTCAGATAATTAGGAGTTCTCAAATGTTTTGCCATCGAAATTTGTTCTGAGCAACGGGTGATATTTGCCACTGTGTCTCACTTCATTCATTGAATACTAAATATTAATTTTAAGATTAATATTTAGTACTCAATTTTATGAAAATTTCATGACTTTTTACTGACTTCAAGCTTGTTCTATTCTGTCCAACTACTATGAGTTGCATCAAACAAGCTTACAACCAATTGTATGACTTGCAAAACAAACGAATTTATAATAAATTGTACATTAAGGGAAAAAAATCGTTTCAAAAACAACAACTATTGTGGTCATATTGACCACAATTGTATCAGATAATTGATACTATTTAGTTTATTAATTCAATACCCAAAAGTTGTTAACTTAATTCGAATTGGTACACATTTTCGTTAATCATATCAATACAAAGTGTGGACCTTGAAGTTGCGTCTAACAGATTTACTATTAACACTTAAAGTTAGCGTTATTATCATGTATTCCTTAGATTTTTCTATGTGTGTAAGAGGGGTTATTATTTTCAAATTTCTTTCAAACAAGCTAAGAACCTAAATTTCAAATTCACTTTTTCTTTAATCCTCTACTCGACTCTCCACTCAAAGCTTTTGTTATCAAAACGTAGGTGTTCAGATAGGACATTCATTTCAAAAATTTTAAACTTATTTCTATCATTTCAAACTACTTAAAATCAAGTTCAAAGAGCTTCCAACATATGTTCTGAGTTATAACTTAATCTGACATTTTAAACCACCTAAATTTCTGCTCTAAGAGTTTACAATATAGGTACTTAATTATAACTTAAATTTCAAATCCAACCATTATCCTCTTTTTGTTTTATTTCAATTTGCCTCTGGCTTTACTCTCGAACTACCCACAGAGTTGCAACCAACTCTTTTCAAGATTTCAAAACGAATTTTCATTATATTTTTTCCAATTCTTAAACACTGTCCTTATAAAAACTAAACACCTCTACCACATTCCTGTCATCACTACATAAAAGTCTCTTAGGAAATTGCTAGTGTATTATCCAGAATTTTATATTAAGTCACATAGCGAAAAATGGTCTCTAGTTACTCATAATATTTTATGATTATGTACAAATATTTAATACAACAATAACAGCAACAACAACAACAAAAAATAACACTAGCCATAATATAAATAATGTGACTAAAGTTTAAATTCATATTATACATAAAATAGCCATTTATAATAACATTATCTTGTCTGTAATTTCTATCTTGATAATCAAACCAACGAACGTATTCAAACCAACCAACCGACCAACTAAACAACCATCCTATACTATACACTCATTCATTTATCCATGAATTAATATAAATTCGAATATATGGAGGGGTAAAGAAAATGGTTTTATAATTTAACATAGTAGTTGTTTTAAACACGTTTCAGCTTAATTTATCCATTATCTATAATTATTTGTACAATTTGTCACTTTTACACGGAAAAACAATTGTGGTATTATGTTTATTTTACTTTTTTTGTTTATTTGTGGTCACACTTTTCATACATACTCATGGTTTAATAGAACATTTTTTTGTTAAACAACATTAACAAAAAAGGTTATTTTTTGATGAGATTAAGAAGTATTAAGTTGTCATTTAAATTATTAAAACATTTTGTCGGTTTTTGTTGTTGTTGTTGTTTTACTAATAAATTTACATGAACACTTGCTTGTTTTTAATGATTTAATGAACATTTAACCTCCTCATTTATTATTTTTTTTTATTATTTAATAATAATGTAATTAAAAAAGGTTGAAAATATGATGAAATTTTTAGGAAAGCAAAAAGTTTAGACTTAGAACAAATGTCAGAGATTAAAATACATATGTATATCAGGTTGTTAATGTTTTATAATTTAAGGGAAGTATGATGAGAACTCGTGAGTATCAGAACAAATTAAAATGATTGGAAACTACATTTAGAAATCTTTAATCTTTATTCCTACTTTATGTTAAAAAAGTTTAAAATAAGTTTGAACAAATTTAAAGCAGTTTGAAGCAACTAGGAGTAGTTTTAAGCAACTAGGAGCAGTTTGATGCAACTTAAAGAAGTTTGATATCAAACTAAAAATAGAAAATTCTCTTTAGATGCAGTTTACTGACAACAATTTTTCTTTCCGAAATATCGACTTGGATGGCGAGAGAGGTAAAGGGAATTTATAGCTTTAGTATTCCCTTCTCCTCTCTCTCCTATAAACTCAGAAATGCGATAAACAAGCTTGCTGTGTTCAAAGTTCTAATAAAACATGTTTTTGAACTAAAACTAATTCGAACCTCTCCAATTTTTCCATTTTCCCCAACTTAAATTTAATTTATTTAAATTTTCTCTATCTATACAAATAATCCCCCTTTTTTCTATCTATATTTATTACCTTGAACTCATTTCTTTTTCTCAGAAAAAAATATATAAAATAATACCTACTATAAATTCCATGTACTTATATACCATTGATATCATTAGTATATGAAAAATCTCCCACTTATAATTAAAGAATAAAATATACTTTTATCAAGGTAAAAATGTAAACCTTTAATAACAAATTAAGGTTAAGTGCATGAGAATCATCCTATAAAAATACAAAAAATAAAATATATCTGAAACTCAAAAAAAAAAAATAAAAAAAAATAAAACTAAACTAGAACATAATAAATATTATGCAAGTAGGTAGAGTAGAAAGAAATACATTGATGAGATACAGATATAAAAAAAATAAAAGAAGAAAAATATATTTTAAATAAAAACACTGGCAGACACTTACAATAATGATTAACCTTTCCATGATAATAATGATGATGTTAACATACGTATGTAACATGCACAAAAAAATGTTGCATTCAAAAACCAGCGAATTTATTTGAGAATAAATTATAGAATAAAAACATGAAGTGTTAACAATTCAAATAATAAAAAAAATGAAAATCTTAATTAACGCAAGAAAAACAACTGAACTGAAATGTAGAATAAATTAAAAGAGATTTAAAAAAATTGTTAGAAAAATATATAGTATAGAAATCATGTGCGGATCCACGGGGAGGCAATAAGGGAAATTTCCCTCCCACAAAATGAAAACTCTTAATAGAAAATTTTTACTAACCATTAAATTTATGTAAATAGTTGTGAAAATTAAATTAAATTTTCCTCCCACAAAAACTTGAGCTGGATCCGCGCCTGATAGAAATGAAAAGAACGCAAGATAAACGTTAAAGACCTAAAGAGTTTGATGCTACTGAATTTAGTATGAAGAAATTTAGAGCATTATGAATGAACTTGTTGGGAATTATAATATATTTTACGAATTTTATCGGGGCAACTTTATATAGTTTGATGCAGTTTAAAATGAACAAAAGCTTAAATGAACATTAAAGACCTAAGCAGTTTGATGCAACTGAAGTTGTTATGATGAAATCTAAATGTTTAAAGTAGACTTGTTGGAAGTTCTATAGCATTTTTTCTTTCTCATTCAAACAATTAAAATTATTTCGATAACTTAAAATCAGGGTTGATACTACTTCAATACGACTGAATATAGTTTGATGCAGCTAGAAGTAGTTTGATGAAACTAAATACAGTTTGAAATGAGCATAAAAGTTTGTTGCAACAGAATTTGGTATGAACATTTCATTAAATTGTTTAAAATTGAACTTAACACTAAAACGATTCAAATTTAAAAAGTGTGATAGTGGTTTAATGAGACGAAATTAATAAGTTAAAGTTATTTATTGCAACATAATTTTGTAGGACGAGAGTTTATTTTAAACTAACACTTAAATTCCATTCATAGTTTTAAATCAAACATATCAATCAAGATCAATGTAACTTAGAATAATTTTAATCTCTTTGCAAAATAGTTTAATGCAACATAATTTCATTAGTTTGTTTAAAATGGGTTTTGGCACTATAAAACAGTATGATGCAACTACAAAATCCTTATAAAAGAAATTGAAGCAATAACATTTGGTATAAACATAAGTATATATTTTTTAAAGGTTTTTTTTTTTAGTTTTTTAAAATCAAGTTCGATACTAAATTGCTGCAAACAACTGAAAGTGGTTTAATGAAATTAAATCCTTTTAAAGTAATTTGATGCAACTTGAAAAAGTGTGATGCAACTGAATGTAGTTAGATAGATCTAATTACTTAATGAAATTAACAAAATCCTTGTCAAATAGTTTTTCTCAATAGAATTTGGGTAGATCTTTAAAATAAATTTGTTGAAAGTTTCATCTAAAGATTTAGCTTAGGCTGTATTCAAGGGGCAGCTGCCTGAACAATATAGGACTACTCATTTGAATCCATTCTGTAATACCCGAAACTGTGTTCGAGTCGAACTAACCTGACACTGGTTTATATGAAAGAATTAATTGCTGGGATGTCAATAACTGTGAGATCTAATAATGCATGCAAAAAATAGAGCGCCAAATTTATCAGTCCTTATTTTAGTGAGAGTTGGAGTAAGGTATAGAAAATATCATCGTCGCAACTTATACACAAAATGTTGAAAAGGAGCAATAATTTCCAAGCATTAACAATACTGTGTTCTGTGACAACCGCTACCAGAATACGTAACCGATACCTTGGTAGTCCCAAGATGAGGTTTGACTGAAGACATTATAATGGACCTATATTTACCTCTGGGTTAAACGTGTGGACTCGTTTGCATACGCAGGAATAAATCGGTACTTTAACCAATTGATTTCTATGTTCATTTTAAATAAGAGAACCCGTTCGTCCACCAAAACATTTATTTCATTTGATTGTTTTAATCAACTTTTAATTATTTGATATAATTGGGAGCAGTTTAAGCCAACTAAATACTGTGTGAAATTTTTAAATTTAAAGAATTTTTAATTAAATCAGTTTTACAATAAATTAAGTAAAAGTAAATCTCCCTCTTTCTCTTCATTAATTCTTCTCCCCTGCTAGAAAAAATAACACTACAAAACTGTATAATAAATTGACATATTATAACTAAAACTAACATGAAATATAATTTACAATGTCAGTAATAGAAATAGACAACAAAATAATCTTCATATGAAGGCATTTATTGCAAAGTATGTTTTAGAAAAAACAAAAAATACAAAGATTGCATGTTTTAGTTCAACATCATATAACACAATAAAAAGGTTATAGAGTTAGACAAATCAAATAAAAAAACTAAAAATCAAACAACTAAATAAAGAAAAAAATCTAACATGATTGTCTCATTATAAGAAAATTATTATTTTTTCAGAGACTTCTAAAACAAAGTCTTCTTCTTTAGCAACTCTTCATTGCTGGCGTATTAAAAATAAGAAAACAACTGTTAATTCTATCAAAAACAATTTTAAAATAAAAAAACAAATGCCTCAAATAACTATAATTTTCCAACAAACTATTAGTGTAATAAGGAAAACAAATATTTCAAACTAATATTTGTTGAATGCTACATCATACATAGTTAAAAAGAAAGCAAAGCTCAAAGAACAACAATATTACATTATTAACTATTATTATTTCTTATGGAGTAGAAAATCCCAAAAAGTCCCCCGCACATACATAACATTATAATGCTAGAAAAAAACATAACTTTAAGGCAATTTACATAATCAAGTCAAGCAACAAATTTATTCTAAATTGGCTTTCTTATGGTTGTATGAAAACTACTTACTCCAACTACAATTTCTACGTCCACATCCTAACAGAAGAGAATTATTCTATGAACAATTTTAACTTATTCTTTATTTTTTACTTATGATTTTTTCTTTTTGCAGAAGGCTGCTACTACAACTACAATCATTACAATGAAGGCGATAGAATCATGACAAATGAGCCCTGTTTGAATTGTACGTGCCACAATAAGATGCTCATGTGCTATTTGCGTGTATGTCCGTTCACTAAACCCATTGGACATGATTGTATAGTGGAGAAACGTGAGGATCAATGTTGTCCAATCATTACATGTCCCGAAGGTGAGTATTGGTTATAACAAAAAGAAAATTACTTTATTTTTCAAATTAATTTTTTTTTTTCTTCTTTCTTTATAGTTCCTGTTGACGTTGCTCATGTAGCTCCTGCACCTGGCACAGAATTAAGTTTCCCTGAGAAATTTGGTTGCAGTATTGATGGTAAATTCTATTTGGAAGGTGCTCAAGTTCCCTCAAATCCCAACAAGCCTTGTGAACTATGCTATTGTATTAAGAATCGTACCTCCTGTTTGATGCAAGAATGTACTTTACACATTGATGGCTGTACACCAATTTACAATAAGGGTTCTTGCTGTCCTGTACGCTACAATTGCGGTAATTATTTTAGCTCGTAATCTTACTTAATGTTAAATACATTTCTAACTTTCTTTTCCCCTTCCTTCATTTTGTAGACCATGAAAATGATGTACTTGAATTGGAGGATCATTCTACCACAACTGAAGCTACCACTACCACCACAACTGAACGTCCTACTACTGGTTTCATTATTACCAGTACCATGTCTCCCTCTGTTTCTACTGATTGTGTTCATAATGGTGAACTGTATGCTGATGGTGCTCGTATACCTGGTGAAACTGCTTGTGAAAATTGTTATTGTATGCGTGGTGATATTATTTGTGCTGTTCAAGAATGTCATATGCCCATGCTTAATGATAATGGTAAAACTTGTCATGCTTTGCCAGCTGCCGAGGGTGAATGTTGTCCCAGTAATTATGTTTGTGAAGATGATACAGCCACAACTCAAATCATTCAAGCTACTACTGTACCCTATGGTGGTCGCGATGAAGAGATTACTACTTCGGCTCCAGTTAAGGATCTCCATAGTGCCATACCTGAAGAAGACTTGCAATTGCAAGCCCATATTGATGACGAAGATACAGCTACAAAGGTGCCCGCAATTGAAAGTCAAACTGAAGAAGAAAAAGCCACAGAAGCTGGTCTCCTTAGCCAAGCCACTGAGAAACCAATTGCTACTGTTGAAGAAGAAGATAAGCAAGAAGGCGCCGAACAAGAATCTGTTACTAAAACTTCTGAAGAAGCTGAAGCCACAACCGTATCTTCGGTTGATATCAAACCCGTTGAAGCTGAAGAATTTGTTACTAAAGCTCCTACAAGCGCTGATGATTTACCTCAAACATCTACTGAGCTATTTGCTGGTGCTGAAGATGAAAGCAAAACCGAATCAAGTGAAGAATTTGTTACCAAAACACCTGCTCAACAAGGAGAAGGGGAACATGTTGAAGAAGTCCAACCTGCTGTCGAAGAACATGTTACTAAAGTTCCTATTGCTGCTGATGAATTACCAGAAATCTCTACTGACTCTGTTAGTGGTGAAGAATATGCTACCGAAACATCTGCAGAAGGCAAACCTGAAGGCGAAGAATCTGTTACTCAAGTACCTACAGTTGATGCTGTAGAAAGTCAAACTGACACAGGATTTACACCATCTGAAGAGGAAGTATCTGAAGAATCTACTGAGGCAGCTGAAGAAGTTAAACCAGTTGCTGGTGATGAATATGTTACTAAGGCTCCTGTTGTTGGTGAAGAAGAGGGTGTCTCAGCTGAAACTGATAAAGAACATAAACCAGTTGAATCTCTTGAATCAGTTACTGATGCTGCTGCTGTTGAGGAAGAACACAAACCTGACGAATTTACCACAAAAGCTACTATTGAGGTTGAACATCCTACTGAAACAGTTGAAGAAGAACAAATGCCAGAAACAGAGACCAAAATGCCACTTACAGTTGGACAACAACAAGAAGATGAACTGGCTACTGAAGTTTCTGAAGAACAATCAACTGAAATTTCCGAAGAAGAAACCGATGAATTATCTACTAAAGCTCCCACAACTGAGGAAGAACAAGTATCAATTACTAGTAAACCTGAACATGAAGTTTCTGAAGAAGAAATTGCTGTCACAACCGCTGCTCCTGGTAAAGTTGTTGCCGAAGAGGAAGAATTATCGACAGAAGAACCTGAAGAGGAAGGTAAACCTGAAGGTTCTGATGAAAAAGAACAACAAGAAACTGTCACTAAGTTGCCTACAACTGCTGAAGCAGAAGATCAAGATGAAACTACTAAACCTATCAATGAAACTGTATCATTTGCTGAAAAAGAACCCGAGGAATCTACAGAAACCTCCGCTGAATCAGAAGAAGAAGGTGAAAAGGTTACTAAACTTCCTGCTTCTGCTGATGAAGAACAACCAGCTGCTGTCACAGCTTCTACAGTTGAAGAAGGGAAAGAAGAATCTTCAACAGATCAAGTACCAACTAAAGCTCCTATTGATATTGGCTCTGTATCTTCTGAAAAAGAAACTGAAAGTTCTACTGAAATATCAGAAGAGGAAGAAGCTTCTGGAGAAGGTAAACCAGAAACTGTTGACGAACTACAACTTGGTGTTACCGCTGGTGATCATGTTAAAACTGAAGAAGAACATACTACACTTCCCTCCGTTGAACACAAACCTGTATATGCTGATGAATTGGGCAGTGGTGACTTTGCTACCGAACTTACTCCTGAAGAACCAGCTGAAGTTTCATCTCTTAGCCCCGCTACTGAAACTGTAACTTCCATTCCTCAGTCACAAGAGCAAGAAGGAGAAGAGGAATACAGCACAGCTAAACCAGTCCAACAAACTGAAGGAAAACCAGAAGAACAAGAAACATCAACAGAAATATCTGAAGAATCTGCTGAATCTGAAGAAGATAACAAACTTATGGACCTTACTACTGCTAAACCATCTATGCCTGCAGCTGATACATCTGCCACTGAAGAAAATAAGGAAGATGAAGAACAATTGGAAGTTACAACAACTTCTGCTGCTGAAACATCTGAAGAAGTCTCAGAAGAAGAAAAGGAAAGTGTTACCAAATTACCTACAGAAGTGGAAGCAGAAGATCTTGCTGCTGGCACTAGCACTCCCATTAAGGCTAGCGAAGAAGATAAGACTGAAGGTGAAACTGCCAAAGATAAAATTGATGTTACTACAATGGCTACAGCGATTGAAGATAAACTTCCAACTGAGGAACAAACTCCAGCTGCTGAACATAAAGATGAATTACTTGAAGAATCTGAAATTACATCTGAACCTTCAGTCTCAAGCACTCCCAGTGCTGTTAGTGAATCTGAAGAAGAAGCTAGTGGAGAAGAAGAACAAGCTAAACCCGAAAGTACTGAGGAATCTGTGGAAGCAGAAGATGTTACCACACACAAGTCGATTGAAGAAACTGAAAAACAAACCACATCTGCTCCAACTGTTGATATTAGTACTGAAGGGGAAGCGGACCAACAAAAGGTTATTCCAGAAACTGGTGAACATAAAGTTGAGGAGCAAACTGGTGTTACTGATAGTCCTATGGTTATTATTGAAGACATGTCCGCTTTTACTACTGTACAACCTACTGCTCAAGAAGATATTAGAACAGAATCTGTCACTGAAGCTGAAGCAGAAGAACACAAAATTGTATCGGCTACAACCCAAGAACCATCTCTTGATGTTAAGGTTGATTCCGAGGGTGAAGGTGCACACACCACTGTCAAACCATTTGTTGAACCTACTCATGTTGATGAAATGCCCGATATGCAATTGCCCTCAGTTATACCAGGTGAAGGAGACTGTTTGGTTGGACAAAAGACTTACGAAAACAATACTATTGTTCCCACTTCTGATGAATGCGAAATTGTTTGCAGATGTGTTAGCAGCATTGTTACTTGTGAACGTGTTAAATGTGATGTTCCTGAAAATGTCGAAAACTGTGTACTGGATGAAGCCAGCACAAACAAATGTTGTCCTTCATACATTTGTGGCATTGACACCGT
Organism: Phormia regina; assembly: GCA_001735545.1. Classification (NCBI taxonomy): domain Eukaryota; kingdom Metazoa; phylum Arthropoda; class Insecta; order Diptera; family Calliphoridae; genus Phormia; species Phormia regina. The sequence continues at coordinate 9,879 of MINK01009148.1, forward strand.
ACCTGCTAAGAGTGAAGAAAGTGCTGAATCGACTGAAGAAGATGAGGATGAAGAAAATAAATACACAACTGTTGCTGCTCCTCATAAACTTCCTACACAGGAAACTGTCGAAGAAGCTGATCTTGATAAATCCGAAATCACTACCACTAAACCAGTTTTAGTATCAGAAGGTGTTACACCAGGTATTAGTATTCCTGAAATTGAAATGCCAGTTGCCAGTACCGAAGAACCTATGTCTCATGTTAAGCATGACGATGAATTTGAACAAGAAACCACCAAATCACCTGTTGAAATTATGGCTGAGGACAAGAAGGATGTTATTGCTCAAGGTGAAACTTCCACTACTCCTGCTGCTGTTATCGAAGATATTGTTGTACCACAAACAATGGTTCCTGTTGAAACTTATGACCAAGAACAGCAAGAACTTGTTACTGAAAAGGCTCCAATTGAGACTGTTGAGAAGGAAACTGAAGTTGAACAAACTCAACCTGAAAAGGAATTGGAAGAACAAACAACATTCGCACATGGAATCGTTGAATCGGTTACAGATTCTGTTGAGCATGTATCTAGTGTTGATAAGGAAGAAAGTGAAATGTATGCTACGCCTGTCGTACCTTCAGCTGATGAATATCAAACTATTAAACCATTTGAAAAGGAAGAGGAAGAAGAAGAACACAAGGAAATCGAATCCGAATCAGTACCCACCACATCTACAGAAGAAGAAACTTCCACTTCCGGAGAAGTCGTGCAAGAACTCGAACATCAAACTACTGTTACTTCTGTATCTGCCTCTGAAGAAGATAAGGCTCATGAAACACAAACATATCTTCCCTCTGTTACTTCTGAGGAAGATAAGGAAACCTCTGAAGAAGAAAAGGAGACCTCTGAAGAGCCACAAGAAGCCCATACTATTCTTCCAACAGGATCTTCTGAAGAACCAGAAACTCAAACTGCTCATCCTGTTGCTGCCGATGAAGTTCACACATTGGTACCATCTGTTGACGATGTTAGTGCAGCAACTACAGCTGCTGCCGATGAAAAACAAGAAGAAACATCCGAAGAAATTGAAGCTACAACACCTGCTAAGCTCGCTGAATTCCCATCTGTGTCTTTCGAATCTGATGATAAAGAACCTACATCCGATATTTCTGAATCTTCAACTGATGCTGAACAAGAAGATATTACTCCATCTACGGCTGTACCTTCAATTGCTGACTCTGAAGATCATGTATCGACTACTTCTAAATTACCAAATGCTGAAACCGAAGCTTTCGACCATACAGTTGTTCCATCTTTGGAAGAAATTGAAAGCACTTCAACTCCTACCTCTACTACATCAGAAGAAGAAGAGGAACATACAGTTCCAGCTAAACCATTGGAAGAACCTGAAAGTACACCCGCTTCAACAATTAGCTCAGTTCCAGAAGAAGAAAAAGAAGATCACACAGATGCTCTATCATCAGAGGAATATGAAGACGTATCAGCTACCACTGTTTCATCTGTTCTTGGTGAAGAAAAAGAAGAAGTTCATACAATTGCTCCCGTTACAGTTGAGGATAAGGAACATGTTAAACCATCTGAAGAAGAATCTGTCGAACAAGATACCGATCGTACTACCCCTGTCTCTGAAACCAGTGATGAAGCATCTGTCGAATCTGTCACTTCTTCCGAGGAAGAACCATTGGAACATACTATCGCTCCAGTTACTCATGATGAACACAAAGAAACTATTGAGGAATCGGATGTCCAAGAGACCACTCCTGAAGCTTCTGTTAGCGAATCTGAAGAAGATAAACAAACCGAAACACAAACCATTATTACTGCTACTGAAGATCATACTATTGTTCCATCCTCTGAAGAATCGGCCGAAGAAGATAAAGAAAAAGAAACACAAACTGCTGCTGTGCCAACATCTGAAGAAGAAACTCCTGTTTACTCTATGCCTCCAGTTACTGGCAGTGCCGAAATTGTTACCGAACATCCAGTTGACTTTGAAACCAAAATTGACACTTCTTCATCGGTTCCTGCAATGGATGAAGTACAAACTGATGTTACTGGCCATGATACTGCTGAAGATATGTCAACCACAGTGGCTTCCCTTGTTGAAAAAGCTGACGAAGACAAAGAATCTGTCGAAGACCATACTCTTGTTTCATCTACAGATGTTTCTGCTGAAGAACACACTGAATCTGCTGAAAAAGCTCAATCTGAAGAGGAATCTGAAATCACTAGTGCCTCAGTTGATAAGATCACAGAATCCGCCGAAGAAGAAAAAGTTACGGTGCCTTCTATTCAACAAATTCAAGACGAACTTGAACCATCTATGGCTCATACTGTTGCTCCTTCAGTGGAAGAAGAGGAATATGTTACAAAATCTCCTATTGCTTCTGATGAATATGTACCAGAAGAAGGGGTGGAACATGTCACCAGCGGACCAGTCGTTTCAGATGATACTACTTCTGAAGCTGTTTCTTCTGCAGAAGATTTGATTCCTGCTAAAGAAGACCAAACTGTTTCTGATGCCGATAAAGACAAACCTGTGTCATCTGTCGATGTCGAACCTACTACATCTGTACCCGTTGCTGAAACTGAGGTTCATAGTACTCATGCTCCAGTCCATCCATCTTTGGATCTATCTGAAGAAGCATCAGGTGAATCTGTTGAATCTGAAGAAGAAATCACCACGGAACCTACCAAGATACAACATATTGGTGAATTCGTTACTGAACGTGTTGAAGAAGTTACATCTAAACCAACTGTTCAACCTATTATTGAGGAAGAAGATAAGGAAGCTTCTGGCGAGGAAGGTGAAGAAGTTGAAGAAATGGAACCCGCTACTGATAAACCACATGTACCAGTTACTGAACAAGAAGGTGATATCTCCGTTACTACAGAGCACGCTGAAATTTCCGAGAAACCTGAAGTCAGCGAAGAAGCAACTGATAAATTATCTGAAGAAGATGTTTATGCTATTACTACAGAGCATGCTGAAATTTCCGAGAAACCTGAAGTTACCGACGAAGCAACTGATAAATTATCTGAAGAAGATGTTTCTGCTACTGTTACAAAAGCACCTATGGAGGAGGAATCAGCTACTAAAACTCCTATTTCATCAGAAGAAGATCTTATACCAAGTGTTACAAAAGCTCCTTTGGCTGAACAAGAATCTGAAGAAGTTACCGCTCACCAGCCTGAAGAACAAGACATTCTATCTGTTACCAAAGCACCTGCATCTATTGAAGATATTGAACATGTTACCGCTCAACAACCCGAAAGTGAAGAAGAATTTGTCAGTGAACATGTTACCACTGAAGAACCTAAGAAAGAAACAAAGTTGGAAGGTGTTGCAGGAGTTTCATCAGAACAACCCGAAGCTGAAGACATGGAATATGTTACTAAAATTCCAATGGCTGGTGAAGATGTTGAAGGTTTCACTGGACAACAACCCGAAAGTGAAGAAGACATTACATCTGCCACCAAAACTCCACTGGCTGCTGAAGGTGTTTTTGAACAACAAGGTGAACTTGATGTCACCAAAGCTCCAGTTTCTGCTGATGAAATTGAAGCAGTCACCGCTAAGCATCCTGAAGATGAAAGTGTTTCTGATGTCACCAAATCTCCCATGTTGCCTGAAGAAATTGAACATGTTACCGCTGAACAATCTGAAGAACAAGATATTGAACCTTCAGTTTCCCAAGTTTCTTTGGCTGCTGATGAAATTGTTGAACATGTTACCGCTGGACATAGTGTCGATGCAGAAGATATTGATACTGCTACAGTCAGTCAACCTGAACCTGAACAAGAAATCTCTGCTGTTACTCAAGTTCCAGAAGATTTCGATACTGCCACAGTTCAAGCATCTGGTGAAGTAGAATCTGAAGGTCCAGCAGACATAGAAAGTGCAACTGCCAAATTGCCTACACAACAAGCTGAAGAAGTCACTGTATCTCACATACCCTCAGAAGTCACTGAACATACAACTAAACCAGAAGTTTCCGAAGAAGAAATTGAAACCGCTACTGCCAAAAAACCAGAAGAACAAGACGTATCTGCCACTGTTGCTCCTGTATCAGTTGAAGACATTGATGTGGCCACAAGTAAACCACAAGAAGAAGGCCAAGAAGTTTTGGATGTTACCAAGATACCAGAAACATTGGAAGAAGAAGAAGCTACTACCGCTAAATTACCAGTTCATGCTGATGAAGTTTCTGACGTCACAGTTACTGAAGTTCCAACATTGGAAGTTGAGAAAGAAAGTGAAGAAGATATGGATAAGACTCAAGTACCCACAATGCCTGAACATGAAGGTGAAGAAGCCACAACTTCCAAATTACCTGAAATGGCTGAACATGTTACTGAATTGCCAGCTAAGGATACAGAATCAGAAGAAGTTTCTAAGGGAGAAGGCGCTGAAGTACCGACCGATAAATTGCCTGAACTTACTGAACAAGCTACCGAGTTACCAACAAAGGCTGTTGAATCTGAAGAAGACAAGTCTGAGGAAAAAGCTACCGAAGTTCCTGCTGTTGCCGACAAATTACCTGCAGAAGTTGCCGGACTACCAGCTAAAGATACTAAATCAGAAGATCAAGCTACTGAATTACCCGTTGATGTTCATGTATCAAGCGAAAAACAACCTGAACTTGCCGAACATGTTACTGAATCTGAAGAAGTATCACATGAAGAAGCTACTGAATTACCTACGGGCGTTCATGTATCATTTGATGAATTACCCGAACATGTCACGGAACTTCCCACCAAAGATATGCAATCCGAAGAGGAATCCGATGAATCCGTCACTAAATTACCAGTGGTCACTGAAGTATCTACTGACAAATTACCAGAATATACTACTGGATTACCAACTAAAGATGTTGAATCAGGAGAAGAATCTCATGAAGAGGTTAGTGAATTCCCTGTGGTTACTGAGGTATCCACAGATAAATTGCCCGAAGAACCAACTAAAGAAATTGCTTCAGAAGAAGAATCACAAGAACAAGCAACTGAATTGCCTGTTGAAGCTCATGTTTCCACTGAAAAGTTGCCTGTACATGTTACAGAGTTGCCAACTAAAGATATGGAATCTGAAGAAGAATCACATGAACAAGCTACTGAATTGCCTGTGGGTGCTGAAGTTTCTACTGATAAATTGGCTGAACATGTCACTGAATTACAAGTTACACACACTGAATCAGAAGAAGAGGCATCTCATGAAGAAGCTACTGAATTACCTATGGGAGCACATGTATCATTTGATGAATTACCCGAACATGTTACTGAACTACCAACCAAAGATGTTGAATCCGAAGAAGAGTCTCATGAACATGCTACTGAATTACCTGTTGTCAGCGAAATATCTACCGATAAATTATCCGAATTGCCTACTAAGGTTAGTGAGTCCGAAGAAGAGGAAGAAGAATCCCACGAACAAGTCACTGGAATGCCAATCGATACTCATGTTTCAACTGATAAGTTGCCCGAATATGTCACAGAATTACCTACAAAGGATATGGAATCTGAAGAAGAGTCCCATGAGCAAGCTACTGAATTATCTGCGGGTCCTGAAGTATCCACTGATAAGTTGTCGGAACATGTCACTGAATTACCCAGCAAAGACATTGATTTGGAAGAAACTACTAAATTGCCTGTGGCTGCTGATGAATTACCTGAACATAGCACTGAACTACCATCGAAGGGTATTGAATCAGAAGAAGAAGGTCACGAGGAAGCAACAGAATTGCCTGTTTTGGCAGCAGTTTCAACTGACAAATTACCTGAAGTCACTGACCATGTAACTGAATTGCCCTCAAAGGATGTTGAATCAGAAGAGGAAGCTCACGAAGAAGCCACTGAATTGCCAGTTGAGGCACCAGTTTCAACCGACAAATTACCAGAAGTTGCTGAACATATAACGGAATTGCCCTCAAAGGATGTGGAATCAGAAGAGGAAGCCCATGAACAAGTTACTGAATTACCTATGGTGGCCCATGAAGCTTCTACTCTTGGCCAATCTGTTGAACAAGCCACACAAGAAGCACCTAAAGAAGAAGAAGGTGTATCCTCAACTGAAAAGGCCGAAGACATTAGCTCTGTTAAGTTGCAACCACCCACCACAGTTCATCCTCTATTCGCACATCATACAACATTGCCTCCAGTACCTATCGATAGCCGATTTGATGATACCAGCTCCAGTACACCTGTCCATGAAGAAGTCTACACCACACATGCACCCACAACAACAACAACAACAGTTAGCCCTACCACATCTGCACCACACTATCAACCACAACCACCCATTTACGGACAACCACCTCAATACGGACCCACACAGTACGAAGATGAATACACAGACGAAGATGAAGGCGAAGTATTTGGTCCTGGCACTTGCCGTTATGGCGGCAAACTTTATGTATCTGCCCAACAAATACCCAGAGATGATCCTTGCGATTTCTGTTTCTGCTTCCGCAGCGATATCATTTGTTTGCAACAATCTTGCCCACCACCAATTGCTGGATGTCATGAAGAACCAATTTCTGGTTTCTGTTGTCCCCGCTACGAATGTCCGGTTTCCATGGCAACCGTACTCAATATTACCACAAGCACAACAACGACAAGTACCACTTTACCACCACATTTCTTACATCACTCTTATGGCAACAATGTACAACGTAATGGTTGTCTCATCAATGGTAGATCATATAGAGTGGGTGAAAAGATTGAGTCAACAAGTGGTCCATGCATTAATTGCACGTAAGTATTCAGTTTAAATTAATAAAAAAAACATAAAATATTAACAAATATTAAATTTGTTAATGAATTGTTTCTTTCTATTTCTTTTCACTTGCACAACATTTTTATAGATGCGGCGGTGATGGTAAAATGAAATGTGATCCCCAGGCTTGTGTTCCTGAACCTACCATGCAACAAGTTATGGCTGTTGTAGCGGCTGGTCGCAAAAGATGAACCCCTAGCCATGCTAATTTAAACTAATTATTAAATTTTTTTTATATATAAATTAAGATTAATACAGTTACAATCTCCCCAAAACCCCGTTTTCCAAACAAAACACTATATACTCAATATACTCTCCAAAAAAAAAAAATGAAATTTAATGACCAACGACTTCAACAAGTTTTTAACGGAATAACAATCAATAACAATTTTTTGAAAGAAATTTTAATTAAATCCAAAATTAACTGTTAGATAATAGGTGCCAATATTTAAGACAGACGTACGATTTTTAGACTCCCTCTGTGTTTTTTTAATTCAAACCATTGAGAAGCAAATTTAATAATTACGAATGAATTAGCTTATTTGAAGCAACCAGTGATATTGTGCTGTATACATAGTATAGGTGCAATTAATTAAGTGAATATGAAAAACAAAACAAAAAAACAAAAACGCACACAAAAAAAATTTATATACACTCGAAGAAATTATATACACGAAAAGGAAAAAATTTTACACTTTGACATAGAAAAGTTAGAATAACCTAAAAAAAACATTTTTTCCTGACAAAAACTCTTTAAAACTCTTAGTAAGATTAGGAACATAGGAATCCCATAACTTGTAACATGGTTTTTTGTTTTAAAAATCTTTAGGATTTAAATGGAAACTTTATAAAAAATCGTAACATTCAAGAGACTCAATAAAACCGCGCTTTTTCTAAAGTTTCCTTAATAAACCTAAGGATGGACAGACAAGAAATAATGTTATGACGATTTTGAAGATATTAATAAAGGATTCTTTTAATATATTTTTCTTTTTAATTTAATTTATAAACTCTATCCCCTAACTCCCCCCCCCTTTTTGATACCTAAATATAAGTTTCTATTTTATAAATTATTTAATTAATTAATTTTTTATACATACATATAAATTTAATAAATGAAATGAAGTATGAAAGAAGAAAAAAAAAACATTGTTGCTTCTAGTCTTCTCTTTTTTTATATATAAATATATAAAAGAGCAACAACAAAAAAAATTTATAATTAAATTCAATTTTTATAATTTCCTTAAAAGTAACACGAAACTAACGAACAAACATTTCAAACTATAAATTTAACTATATATTTTATTTTATTTTTTCTATATTATTATTATCATTATTATTATTATTTTAACAAAATGTAATAGTTAATATGTAATAACAAACAGTTAAATAATAAATGAATGAAAGTGAAATATTAAGAAAATCATAAAGAAAGTAGTTTTTTATAGAATAAAATTTTCAAATATAAAAATAAAATAAAAAAAAATCTTACGTATCATTGTGAAATTTTGTAAGTGTAGTAGTAATAAAAAAAATAAATAAATAAAAACTATTTAGTAGTTTTCAGCAAAAAAAAAAACAAAGTACTATTAAAGAAAAAATCTTAACTATTAACAAATCCTTAAACCCAATTTTATCAAAATTCTTCCCCCAAAAACAAACAAACAAAAAAATATTTAATGTGGAAAAAAACCCCAAAGTAAGGATTTTTTTTAAACAGAAAAATTGTAAAAAAAAGAACTAATGCTCGACTGATTGAAAAGCAAATACTTTAAATAAATAAATTTTAAATAAAAACTAACTAAATAATAACTACAGCAAAAGAAATCATAATATAAGTTAAAAAGAAATAATAATAAAACACAATTTTATATAAGTAATTAAAGAAAAATCACCTAATCATTTTGTTTTTTTTTTTTTTTTTAACTTTATTTTTTACTTTTATAATTCCCTTTAATTTTCAATCACTTGAGCTTTAGTTTTTCTTATAATCCCTACTTTTTTTACTTTCTTTTATGATTTTTCTTGAATCTTTTTTAATAATTTTGCAATATACATTATTTTTAGTTTATAAGTAATTCTTTTAGTTTTATTTAGTAATTTTTTATATATTTATTATTAAAAAAAACCATTTCCTTCTTTAAACAGCTCTTGTTTATCTATTTTTTATAACAACTCTTTTCTTTTTAATGAAATGCTTAAATAATATTAATTTTATTATTTTTTAAAAATTTTCTATTGCCTGCAATTGTAGATATTAATTAATTAATTATGTGCGAATATTAAAATGAATAAAAAAATAAACAAAAAATAAAGAAAAATTCAGTGTTTTAATAGTTATTAAACACTAAATTATAATTATTAATAAAAAAATTGTATTTTAATTTTTTTATATATAAAAATAAAAAAACATTCTGTTCAAAACGAAAAAGCGATAATAAAAAATATGACAAAAAAAAATTTCAGTGTTCTTATTTCAAATTAAAAAAATAATTAAAGTCTTTACCGATTACCATTCTTTTCACTAAAAATCGCAGTATTTACTGAGTTATAAGGGATTTTAGTTTTCATCAAAATTTTCTTCTCAAAATCGAATTTTTGGTCTAAATGCAAGTGATCACAGATTATTGCTATTTTCTCAAAAATCGCAGTATTTACTGAGTTATAAGGGATTTTAGTTTTCATAAAAATTTTCTTCTCAAAATCGATTTTTAGTCTGAATTTGAAGTGATCACAGATTATCGCTATTTTCTCAAAAATCGCAGTATTTACTGAGTTATAAGGGATTTTAGTTTTCATCAAAATTTTCTTTCAAAAAATCGATTTTTTGGTCTAAATGCAAGTGATCACAGATTATTGCTATTCTCTCAAAAATCACAGTATTTACTGAGTTATAAGGGGTTTTAGTTTTCATTAAAATTTTCTTCTCAAAATCGAATTTTTGGTCCAAATGCAAGTGATCACAGATTATTTCTATTTTCTCAAAAATCGCAGTATTTACTGAGTTATAAGGGATTTTAGTTTTCACCAAAATTTTCTTCTCAAAATCGATTTTTAGTCTGAGTTTTAAGTGATCACAGATTATTGCTATTTTCTCAAAAATCGCAGTATTTACTGAGTTATAAAGGATTCTAGTTTTCATTAAAATCTTCTTCTCAAAATCGAATTTTTGGTCCAAATGCAAGTGATCACAGATTATCGCTATTTTCTCAAAAATCGCAGTATTTACTGAGTTATAAGGGATTTTAGTTTTCATCCAATTTTTTGTCTAAATGCAAGTGATCACAGATTACTGCTATTTTCTCAAAAATCGCAGTATTTACTGAGTTATAAGGAATTTTAGTTTTCATCGAAATTTTCTTTCAAAAATCGAATTTTTGGTCCAAATGCAAGTGACCACAGATTATTGCTATTTTCTCAAAAATCGCAGTATTTACTGAGTTATAAGGGTTTTAGTTTTCACCAAAATTTTCTTCTCAAAATCGATTTTTAGTGTGAGTGATCACAGATTATTGCTATTTTCTCAAAAATCGCGGTATTTACTGAGTTATAAGGGATTTTAGTTTTCCCCAAAATTTTCTTCTCAAAATCGATTTTTAGTCTAAATGCAAGTGATCACAGATTATTGCTATTTTCTCAAAAATCGCAGTATTTACTGAGTTATAAGGGATTTTAGTTT
>MINK01009155.1:187-19368 GCA_001735545.1 Phormia regina
AAAGAGAAACGGCTGTACAATCACTGAATAGTTGTGGTGATCATGGTGTGACCATGTTTGTCTTCTTCGTGTACAGATAAATTTGTTTCATATAAAATAATATATATCTCGTTTGACAGCTGCGATTGATAAATATGTAGAAGCCATTCTTCCAGTTTGAGAGAAATGTATTTTGTGATTATAATTTTGAGAATTGTCCCACTTTACGTTTTTTATTTACTTTATTATTTAAAATAATTGAGTCCTAATTCACTTAAATTTATAGGCAAACACATTTTTCGTAAGCCCATTAAAGGTCACACTTTACAACCGAACAGAAATTATACCACTATAAAGATACTTTCTCATAGATGTGCAGAATATATTTTATTAAATTAAAATTCATATATTTTTATATATATTTTTTTATTTATTAAAATCAGTTTAGCATTTAAGAATTTATAAGCGGTTAAAATTACTACTAATACATATACCAAAAAAACCAATAAATGAGCGAGTCAATATTTTTAACTGTATTATTTACAACTCTTTCATTCGAAGCGAAGCGTCCCAGGTGTACTCTCTTTATTTTTATTTCAGATTTAGATACAATATTGCCTGAGAGGTTTTAAAGTTAAAATCCAGATACTCCTCTACAATGCAAATTTGTATCTCAAATAGTGTAAACATTTGAAACATAGAAATACATAAATAATTACAACATTAGTTATCTAACCATCTTCGTAAGTTTAGAATACCAAACGCATGAAGGCTAAATATTTATATAGAAACATTATTTTATTTCTGTCCTTATTAAGTTGTCGTTGCTCTGTATGCTGTTTAAATGCTAAATATACATACATATGTGAGTATAGTTGTCATTAAAAAGAAGTAGTGAATATTAATGACAATTTTCAATTAATAAAATATCATGGAATAAACTTACAAGTGTATAATAAAATATATAAATTATTATGTAAGCATATGTAGGATTAATAACAACTTTTAATAAACATTATTATATAAGTATGTAGTACAAAATAACAAAACAAATAAATTAGTTAATATTAAATGTATTTTTAACAATTTAGTTAAGTATTTAAGTGTATCTTTAAGGACTCTTAACATAATTTAATAACCTAAAGTGTTTAGCAACAAAGAGAATTAGGGTTTTGTGAAAGAGAACATTATGAACGATCTGAAAAACAGCTTAATCTGCAAAAAGAGATATTTATGAAAATAAACATTATGCTTAATTTTTAATATGCGGTTGCAAAAATATTTTACTGGATATTCTCTTTTTCTATCAACTATATAACATAAAGAAAATTTATTTTTAAAAATCTGATTTCTTCTAAAAATATCACAATATTTATTAAATATCTAATACCAATCAATATTTTTATTATGGTAATTGCAATCAATTTTAATTTATGCTAAAATAAAAAAAAAAAATGTGCTTCATTATACAAACTGGCAATTTAAAAACACTCCCACTCAAACGTAACAGAATCGGAAAAATCAATAACCAAAATTATAAAAATATATTTGTTGGCCATTAAGAACAAAAGAGCAAATAAATATTTGTTTATCGCCATGTAGTAGTCCTTTAGTAGAATCATTAGGTATGATAATGTGGTGAAATAATTTCTCTTTTATTTTTGTCCATTTAAACTTTAGGTTACGGAAGAAAACAATTTATGATGGTATTTGTGGCTTATTAATGCATAAAACATTAGTCAATTCAATAAATGTTTTTGGCTCGAAGGTTATTTACTTTTAAATGATTTACACAAACAAAATACATATTTGATTGACATGTTTTTTTTTTTATTTAGTTTAAAATAGTATTTGAATTGAAATACAAAAAGGTGATGGGTAATGAGGTGTGAACAATTGTCCTACAATCATTATTTATTTTGTTGAATTTATAAGAATTTATAAATGAAAGGAAATTTTCTTGAGGAAATGCTGAAAAGAAATTTATGAAAAATCTGTAAATGCGAAAGAAAGTTTTGTTTGATTTAATGTATTGAAAACAAAAAATACTTTTAAAATTTATTTGTTGTTTGAAACGAAAGTATCGTTTGCAATTGGAGAAACAGGCGGTTTTTTTTTAAATAAACAATTTTAAAAATTATAAAATTTTTGTATTAAAAGTTTTTTCGAAGTGAGTTAGAGGTATTTTTTAATCCTTAAATGCCTCTTGTGTCGTTAAAAATATAACCATTTCAAAATGCCTACGGTCACGTGTCTTTAAAAAAAATATTTTTAATATTAAAGATTTTCCCAAAATATTTCAGTCCAATTATTTCATTTACGTCAGCTGGACCATTTTTTGAAATGTTCACGATTTTGAGAATTAATTTTTATTCACGTTTTAGAATTGTCTGCGTAAAAAAATTTTGTAAACAATTCTGAGTCATTCACGTTTACGCGAGTGCCCTGTACTTCCAACAATATGAATTTTTAACTTTTTGTCAAAAAGAAGACAACAACATATAATAGAAAAACGACGTCTACTATTATTGAGCTAACAATATTCGATTTCGCGAAAAATTTTAGTAAAATTTTCAATGATTTTATTTTAAATAGTATTTTATTAGAGTTTGAATATTCCATCAGGAAAAAATATTTTGGAACTTCTGATCCTTCTGATTGTTAAGTTAATTTTAACAGCAAATTTATTCGATTATAGCGGCGTAATAATTACTCGATTAAGCGATTAATTTTCCAAAAATTGCTAATTTAATATTTTTTATTTAATATACAATAATAGGGTAGACCATTCATATAATTAGAAATTGCTAATTTAATATTTTTATATTTAATATTCAATAATATTAGGACCATTCCTATGTTAGACCATAGACCATTCCTATGTTACATTAAAACCTAATATATTTTGATTTTCTTTTTTTCGTCAGCCACTTTAATATTCATATATATCTCATATACCAAGTACTTATTTAAAATAAAATACTTAGGTCTGAAATGGTGAAAACTTGTGGTCAGATATTTTATAAAAATTCCGGTTTTTCAAATCTCTAAATATTTAAATATTTAACAACAAAATTAACATCAAAAATTTAAACAAAATATGTCCGGCTAACTACATCAAATTATTGTTAAAATACACAAATCTTTTTCTTTAATCTTAATTCAAATTATTTTTATTCTTTTGTCGATCGCATACATACACACACACACACATAATCTGATCGACAAACATTGTAAAACATTGTTAATCGGAGTAAATAATTTGACATCGAATGCTTGACATGATAAAAATGTTTGTAATTGTACTTTTATTTAAGCATATTTTCAATCAGTTTCATTTTGCTTTGTTAGTCGGCTTTGTGGCATTAGCAAATAACCTCAAAGTCATTGCATTGCATTTACCTTTTAATGAGAGCCATATACAATACAACCCCTAAATGCAAAGACAATCTGCCACAATCTAACATATGTTGATGCCACATTAGATAAACATCTTTGCTAAACTAACACATACCGTGAAAATTAATAGCTCACACCATTCAACCCACTTTTAGATTCCAATCAGCATTTAAAGTTCACTCAAACATTTATACAGTCAACCAACAAACCAGTCAGTCCAACAGTTAGATTTGTATTCAAAGTTCGAAATTCAAATCAGATTCACAAAACATAAGGACCTTAAACAGTCGACGTTTAACACACATATGTCAACATTTCGGTCACTTTAAATAGGTCCTTGTTAAAGAGAATTTTCAAATCAGACATCGTTTTGTGGTTTGATTATAATTACAGACCATTCGTAACTGGTTGCTAAGAATTGAATTGATATGAAATCACCCCCTGCAACAATAATCGAAAAGTTAACAATTCCATCAAGACGATGCTGTTGAGCAAAGCTACAAAAGATTTCTTTTAACATATTAGAATCTGCACAGATGTCATCTTGTTGAGGGAATAGCTTGCAACAACACTACTCACTCCATTGTAAAAGGGTAGTTTAGAGTGCAAGAACATAGTGCTCGTATTCTAAAACAATAAATAAAAATATTATTTGTTTGGTATTTAGCGCACAGTGGCTCATATTTTCAAAAAATGTACCAATAGTTAAAGAATTATAATTATATAACAAAAATCTTAATAAACGATTTTCTAAAGAATTTTCTATAGAAAATTTAAATGTTTGCTTGATTTTATAGAAAAACTTTCAAAAGCTTTTGACACCCGCAATATTTTTTATAGAAAATAATAATACAAGATCTTGCAGACAAATTATTAACATCGTCAGGATTTGGTGGAGAAAGTAATATACCCGCAATATTTTGTGTCATTCGCCAGATTTTCTTCAGAATATTTTAACATTGGCCAGATTTTTCTTTAAAAAAGTTTAACATCCATAAGATTTTCTTTAGATAATTTTATTATTCGCAAGATGAGCTATAGAAAATATCAACATCTGTAAAATTTGCTATAGAAAATGTTAACTATCGTTAGATTTTTTTTTATATTTATCAAAAAAAAAAAAAAATTATTAAAAAATTTATGTAATGAATTTTTTAATAGTTTCCAATTAATGGTCCCACTGTATATTAAAATCGAATTGGAATTATTTGAATTTCACTATGAATAAGAATAGAAAACGAAAACTAATTCGAAAATACTTGTTTGCAAAAAAAGAAAGACCTGCTGATCTAAAGTAAACCTGTAGTTCATATTACAACAATACGAGTGTAATAGAATTACACAATATGTGCGTACATTAATTTAGTAACCGAACAATTTACTCTCAAAACAATACGAAAAAACGTATTGTCAAGCTATTTACAGGGGTAGATTATGACTTACTTGATAGATTGATTATTTAGACCATAATCTAAAAAGGTGGTGGAAGTGCAATATAAAGCGAGTGGCAATGGTAAACTGTCGATACCCCTAATGTACGATTTTCTCTTTAAAAGTGATATTTTTTTTCTGTTCAAACATATCGCAAGAACAATTATGAAGTTATAGTAAGTGTAGGGTGTCCAGGATAACAAAAGAGTATTTAATACCCGTAAACATACGTGAAAGTCTTTAACATGAATGAACATACGGTACTATATTCCTTTATTGTCAAGTGAATACTTAGCAAGGCTACGCAGGCTGGATGGATGGGTGAGTTTAATTTTGATTTTATACCGGAGAGAATTTATTCATCATTATTGTCGAGTATGCTTAACAATATGCCGATTTTTTCAATTCTATTTATACTTGTTATGTTTATGGTTTTATACTCTTTTTAACTCGCCACAAAACCACCACATTAAGTGCGCTCAATTAAGTTCGTATGTTCAGTTCTGAAAAGAAATGCATACATACACACAATTGCAAAATTTAAATGGAACAACAACAAATACAGGAATATCTATACAAAGACAAATATATATATGTATATGTATATGGGTGTGTGTTAACATTTAAAGTGTTTTTTTTTTGTTTTATTTGAACATTAAACCTACCGCATGAATAGATTTTAAAAAGAAATAAAAGCTAATACAGATATATTTTTTAATCAGCTTCCATTTCATATTGAATTTATTATGTCATTCATTCATTCTTTTTGCCACATTTAAAAAATATTTAGAAATATTCTTACAATTCGTAAATATAAAATCATTTAGTTGAGAACGATTTCAAGCGGAAGCATAGGAGATAAGCTTATTCTACACAAGTATTATATTATCAAGGATATGTGTATGTAAAATTCCTCCTACAACACATTTCAGCTACTTGCATTTCTGATGATTGAAATAATCCCATTATCCTTTAGCAATTCATGCAGGTGTTAACAAAGTAATAACATTTCATTCGTTAACATTTTCCTTTTATTCAACTGATTATTTGTATTTGTCTGTGTGATTTTCAAGAACAAAAGTAAATTTTGTATACGTTGGAGGATTTGTATTCATATCAATTGGTTTATGATTTAAAGAAGCTATAAAATGTATCTTTAAGTCTATGAGTATTTGATTGTTAAACAAACATAAAAGTAAAATGTAGATTATGATTATTTTTCCGCTTAGATATTTATATGTCTAAAAATTAATAATAAGCTTTTTTCATTGAATAAATAAAATACGTATTCAAATTGTTCTTCAATATTTAAACATAAATTTGAATAATTTAAATTTTGAAGAACTTAAAAAATATTAAATATGAAATTCAAAGTTATTGAATTATTTCCAAAAATATAGAAGCTTCACAGTTTTCTTACGCTCCTCTACCATCGCAATACGTTTTATATATAATTTATTTTTACATTCTATTCATAAAAACACTAAATAAATGGTTTTTCTATTAAACTACTTACATTATTTTATATTTTTATCATTTCTAGCAAAACAATATTCCATAAATTTATAAAGTTTCATTATATTTATATATATTTTTTTCTTCTAATGGTATAAAGAAATGTTTATTCAAATACACAATTGAAAATATTCTTTACTTCGAAAACAAAACAGCAACAAAAATAAAGACATTAAAAGATGTTTCTTATCAGAAACAATAATCGAGATAAATTTACATAATTATCTTAGTAGTGTATTGGAGGCGTAATGGATTCAAAGCAAAACAAAAACAAAAACATAACCATACTTTTAACACAAAAGCTCGTGTCATTGTAAGACTAAAATAAAACTAAATAACATAATAGTAATAATAATAAAATTTAAAAGCATAAATATAACGTTATGAATATTTAAATTAATTAAGTCTACAAAACAGATTAGAAAATGTATATGAGATTTAGAAATAAAATGACTAAATCTAATGGAATTGTTAACAAATTTGGTTTATAAAGTGTCTTTAATAATTTAATATAAATTTTGTTTACTTACGTATATCCTTAAACTATATACACTTATATAATAACTACTACATACATGTCCTTATAAAAATCTGTAATTTTGTAAGTTGTTTTATATGTATGTATATGTATACAGTTTTGTTAAATATTTTCTCATTTGGGAAAAATCACTTTAACAGTCTTCAATTTTGACATAAAGCAATTTCACGCCTTTTCGATTTTGACAACTGTCTTGATGTTTGATTGAGTATCAGATAATCACACATCTGTAATGTAGTTAATGTTTTCTTAAAATAAATCCTCCTCCTGTTTTTTTATATCGTCTATTCATACACATGTCTTTCTTTATTCGCCTTAACAATGAATCTTTATGAGCAACATATTTGGCTTATTGAAAAGGAAAATCATTTATGGAAAAATAGTTTTGTATATCCGACTATAATGAAAATAAATCTGCGGATTTAAGGAAAAAGTCATCATAGTATTGTTAACTTACTTTATTTAAATAGAGATGCATACAAATTAAAACTATGAAAACAAAAATGTTTAAAATAATTTTTATAATTTTCAATTAGCTGTTAACATTTTATTGACTATTAAAATAACCTTTGTCAAAGAAGACCTACTATATATTTTCAATTTCAGAATGGTGTCCAATTAATGTTTTTTTTATAACATCGTCCAGACAACAAATACAACAACCTAACATTTCGAATCTCTTTTGTGTAGTTGAAAACAACTGCACATGTTCTTGGGCTTAGAACTTTTGATGTGGGAAAAAATGAATAATTATGTTTACTGGATTACATTTTTAATTATGGTCACTAGAAGTGTGCTAAATTTCATGGTAATAACAAAACTAGATTTTCTTAAAATGAAAATTAAACAAAAAACAATCTTATATCGGTCATATAAAACAATTGCTATAGCATTAAATGATTAAACAGAATCATAACGTTGCTATCATGTACACAGTATATTTAAATCAACGAGAAAACTGCTATAAACTATAATCAATGAATAATAATAATAATGAATAATTGTGGTGATCATGCTGTAACCACGTTTTTTCTCTGCGTGTAGAAAATTATTTATGTCACAAAATACAGTTTCTTGAGTAATAATATTAATGGTCACAGAATGGAATCCTGGTAGTGGGAAAAAATGGTAGCTTTACGTTATATTACTCAAACAAACTAGAAAGGATTTTGACACAAAATCACCCAATCTTTGGAAGATGTATAAAGTAAAAAAAAAAAAAAATAGTTCTAGAATAGAATTTAGAGGAAAAATAAAGTGAACGTAAGTTATAGTGTATAATAGTAAATGAAACATTCGAAAAGGCTAAAGTTTTTCAACTTCCTAGCCAAGAATTCTATCTCACATATGCTTAAGTATTAGAGCAGACAAATCAAAACTCCCAAGAAAGCTTTTGATTTCGGAACCCATATGCTAATGCAAGTAAGAAGGACTTTATTTTTAAAAAATGGTTGCATTAACACAGAAATATACATGAGTGCTTTTGAAAAATATTTCTCCCTTTCCTAAGAAAGTACATTGAAATTGAAAGAAATTGTAAGTGTTTGTACCGAAGAGATTAATACGTTATATTGTCCGTAATTCCATGAAATTGAAAGAAATTATGCTCTAATAAAAATTAATTTAAAGATCATTAAAAGTACATCATAAAATGGAACCGAGTTTAAAAATAATTGAGCAAAAAATTATTCGAAAGACAATTAAATCTTTAATTAGAATATTTCTGGAAAATAACAGTTATTTCTTTAAAAAAAACAATAGGAAGTAATTTACAGCCGTATTCACAAAAAAAAAAATAATGTATGCTTGATAAAGGTTTACTATTTTTTTCTTATGGAAATTTACATATAAAAAGTTAGTAAACCTTTATCCAACATGTATATTTTTTTCTGAGTTTAAATGAGTTTATGTTTAAAAATTGAACATAACAATCATTGATAAAAATATCACTTTAAAAAATTTCACCCATTGGTTTAGTTTCTATAAGCAGATTTGCAAGCACGGATTTTTTCGTGCGCAGTTCATATACAATATTATTGTTTGTTTCTTTATGTAAACCTAAGGCTAATTGTGTACGGATTACGGGTTGAAGGGTGATTTATACATTTATAAAACTTGTTGCGCCAAATAATATCTCGATACTAATATTTCGAAATGGTAATGGGTTTTGTTTTCTTAAATCCGCAGGTTATGCTCAATTATGGACCAATGAATTAGTTGAAGTACGTTTATTTAGCTGACGGAAAAATGATTCAAAAAATTATTTTCTTTAAATTTGCCTATTTTTGATAAATTTATAAATTAAAACAAATTTTCATAATTATTTTATGCAATTTTGTTTATTTTTTTTCTGTAATTTCGGATTTTAGTAAAATTTTGTAATTTTAAGTAATTTCGTTTTTTTTGTGCAGCTCTTAACTTTTTGGGATATTTTCAGATTTTTGGGAAATTTTAGATTTTGACAAAAATTTCGTAGTATTTAAGGGCAACATTTTATGCTGAAAACTAATATCGAATCACATGGGGTCATCTACTGCAAAATAACCAAACAATGTATTACAAAAATAATATCTCGTTAATCAAGGCAAAACCATTTAGTTTTCTTTTTTGTAATCCACTCTGACATTCAAATTAGTATTCAGAATTTTTAAATCGGGAAAAAATTCATTTATTCTGGTGTTTTAAATGGAAAGTTGATTTTCATCTGTCATGTTTCTGGGTACATTCGGAGGGGTTTTAGAAAAATGAAACATTTTTTAAATCGTAAATTTGTACACCGGAAAAAGTCACCAATTAAAAATATATATATATGAAAATAATTTATTCAATTAAAAACTTGTTCAAATTTACAACTCTTTCTACTAAAAACAATAAAAATGCAAAACAAAAAAATATTCCAATTAATAAATTAATTAAATCAATTAATTATTTTATTTTTTCTTGAATATTTTTATTAAATCTTGATAAAAATTTAAACAGTTGTGTTAATTGGAAAAATTACTTTAATAATTTTTTCTGTGTATGCCCACAGTACAAAAATAAAATACTGTGGGCATACACAGAAAAGATTGTATTTTCTTCTAAGTTTGTATATAAAAACTTTCAAGTATCGAGGTACTTATGCTATATATAAATATACGAATTAAATGAAAATTTAATTTTTACATAAATAAAAGCTCTGAACTTAATTAAGTTCATTTGCATAAAAGTTGACAAAAAAAATTAAACAAATTACTGAATGGCAAAAATTACATAATACATATTGTCGTCTATACAAATGCATATGTATTTAAACATAGAAACTTACATACATACATACATATAAATAAAATAATTATGTATATAAATATAATAAATTTAATTTAGTATGCAACTCATATGTTTGGTGAACAATTATCACCTGAAAATATGCAAAAATTAGGAAAAACCTAAAAAAAACACACAAGTCAGATAAATAAAATAAACTCACTCACATATGTACATATAAACACTTGCATAAGGACATCAGACAATACACACACACATACATACACATAGAAACAATCGTAAAAAAATAACCATACGTACGATAAACTAATTTAAATAAAATGAAAATGAACATTTTATATAAACACTACATATGTTTGGCTGTTTGTATGTCATTTTATAAATATGTTGTTTGAATTGTACACTCCAGACATGCTCAAATGTAAGTACTATATGTATGTTCAAATCTATGTTTCTACATACATATGTATGTATGTAAGTATGTGTATATATACAATTTACAAATATTTATATTAACTAACACACAATGGTCAAGTATGAAATAGTCAGATATTCTCTTTCCAAAGTTATATGTGTAGATAGCAAAAAAAAAAAAAGATATATAAATTTATTCATTGGAGTACATGCAAAAAAGAAAAAAAAGCTACCCAAGAGTGTATGAGTGTAAAAAAAAAAAACTTAGTCGGACACGCGTTGGACATATAAACATAACGTTTTGATAATAAAATTCGCACATATTTTGTTTAACTTGAATGTGACCATAAAATAAACACATTCTACAAAATACCAACCATACCAACAATAAAAACAGACACAACATCTAAACTTCCACACTTTGTAGATTCCACCAAATATGAAAAAACTACTACATACACATATATATTTTTTTGAAGTAAAAAATATTCAACTCTTTTTTTAGATCTAAGAAATTTCCTAACAAACTAAGAATTTAAGTTTTATTGTGTACACTACAACAAAAACAATCACATTTAAAACTTATTGGAAATAATATTCTAATTGGAATTATTAGAATAATATTATTCATTTCTTATTTACATATATAAAATATCATTTCTAAAACTAGGATATCAAAAACATACATTTTACTCCTTTAACATTAACATTTTCAAAATCTTCATAGTTTAGATTTCAATCGGATAAAAGATTTAAATGTTCGTTTAAATCAAACATAGTGTTTAGTATTGATATCAGTATACGGATACAATATTAATATCAACAACAACAACAACAGCAACAACCACAATTGCAACAATACAAAAATTGTTATAATACTTATGTATATAGTATGTTTTCTAAGTATAAAAAAAAAATATTGTTTCAACCAATATTTACATGTACATATGTATGTATGTGTATGTGTGTATATTGTATATCTGTTATATATTGTGTGAATTTGTATTTAAGCCCATTCCATTATTTTGTAGTCTTGACACAATCAACCTGTTAGTGAAACAATTGATGAGAGCAGCCAGCAGAATGATATAGAATAAAAAGAATATTGTGTAGCATGGTGCTCCGCCTTTTTCTTCATACAATATTCATGTTGTGCGCGCATGTTGGATTTTATTTAGGGTAGTTTCAAACCATATTTTCACTGTCTATTTGTGCACATGTTGTTCTTTTAGATAACAGTGGTTAAAAATGTTAAAAAAAAAAAAAAATTGAATAAAATTTTCTTTTAAAAGAACAATTTCTCTTGTAACAGAAAATTTGTTATGGCAGGAGGAGTAATACGGAATCAAATAAATCTCTACAGGGAAGACTGCAAAATGTTTCTATTTAATTATTTAAACACCGATTTTTAAAACACTATTATTTCCATAAAAAATTAGATTCAATAAAGTACATGGTGTAGGCAATTGGTCACATTGAGAACATCAATAATAAGTCCTTAAACAGTGCGATACAACTGAAAATTCTGCACAAATTTCGAATTTATTCAAAATTTACACAGAAAAAAGTCAACAATTAAAAAAATATATATGAAAATAATTCATTCAATTAAAAACTTGCTCAAATTTGCAACTCTCACCAAAATGATTATATAAATTACTAAAAACTGTAAAGAATTAAAACAAAAAAAATATATATTTCCAATTAATGAATTAATTAAATCAATCAATTAGATGATTGAATGAATTGAAAATGTGTATAGAAATAAAATCATAGAAATTTATTTTTTTATTTTCTTTTTACTTAAATATATTTATTATATATTCTTAAAAATTTTAACAGAAAAATAGGTGGTAATAATTTTATCTGTATTCTTTCATCATCACTCAAGTGTGAACAACATCAACATTTATGCAGCTTTATGACCAACATCAAGAACTCTGATAACCGGAGAAAAAGTTTATTGCACACTGTATTTATTTAATTCATAGTTAGTAGTTTTTATCAGAAAGTTTAAAATGGTAACCTGAAGACCCACAAAATACTAAAAGTGTGGAAGCAAAGGGGAGGACGAAAAATATATTAAGATATTTATTTTTATTTTTCAATGAAAACTGAAATGAAAACTTTTTATAACATTTTCATCAGAATTTTCATATCACAGAAATAATGAAAAATGGATTAAAATCTATTCAAAAAATTCAAACAATTTGAACGAAGTTTTGGTCTGGCAATCCATTTTTACATGCTCTCCCAATGTCTCCTTTCTGACATTTTAAAGTGCAATAAAATCAATTTTTTCTGGCCTGATATCTTCATCAAACCAATCCACTAAATTATCCAAAACTCTGTTCAATTGAAGTGTATTGCATTATAGTAAAATAATATTTTAAGAATTTTTAAAGCTTAATAAAAACTCAAATACAGTTATATTTAGTATAGTGCAGAAAACGTTAAATATGATAAACATTTTTTCTTTTAAATTTAAAATTTAAATTTTCAAAATTTCAAAAAGATTTTTATAAGCTGATTAAATTGCACTCATTTTTTAGTGCACAGTCCTAATTGGTTTAACTTATATTTATTTATTTAATTCAAGTAATATAAAAAGCATTTCAAGGCCAATAAACTTATGTAATGTAATAATAACTAATGTAATGGTTCATCACTATTTACAAATAAAATTAATAATTAATCATTATTCAATAAGTTATTAATTCAAAGTATTACAGAAATCATTATTAGTAACATGAATAGTAACTAGTTACACCATCGGCCACAAATAACTACTAAAATATGAAAAAATAAAAACTTGAAACATTTCCAAATATCATTTCTTACGTATCAAGTTAAAAGTAAATAGTTTAATCTATTGAAGATTTTGATAAATTTCCGTTTAGAAAAGATTTACACAAATAAAAATTCTATATAACAAAAATATCATAAAATTAAAAAAATTTACTTAAAATTGATATAGAAATTAAATCAGAGGAATATTTAAATATTGAGTTTGTAACAAAATATTATAAAAATCTTTTCAATGATCACAAAATGATGGTATGAAGCCACATCTAACATTATCTTAAAACTATTTTAAAGTATTCATGAGAACTTGAAATATATGACAATTATAACTTAGTTTACGTAAAATTTCATTAAAATTCTAAAAATAATTTGAACCACTGTGACATCTTGTGTTTATTGTTTTTATAAACTAAAACAATTCAGCCAACCAGCGTACGTTTTATGCTCACTCCATCTCTCTCTTCAACAAACAATAAAGCAACAAAATATGTTTGCAACATTCAAAGCAGATGCACCTCTTTCAAATAAAAACATTTAACAGAGAACAAGATGCAGAAGGCAAAAACATTACGAACATAAGGGGTGTTGTTTCACTTTTAACAACAGCAACATATAAATACACAAACAAACACACGTGAACAGACAGACATACACACACACACACTCACTCACATTACAAGGACAATAAAAGAAAAATCAGGACAGATGTGTGAGTACTATTGGATTGTGTGCAACAATTTAAACCAGAATCCAACTAGATTTATCTGTATATATGTATGTATATGTGTATGTTAACTAAGTATTTTTCCCTGCTTTTGTTTTTTTTTTTTCTGGCTAAGTTGGTGGTGATGGTGAGTGTATGTTTGAATAAATATAGAATTAAACGCTCTGGAAAAAATCTACTTAAAGAGAAACAGATTGTCGCGGCGTACCAGTTTTCGCTTAGACTTTGAAAGTGTTGGAACAATAAATGAAATTTAAACGGCTATAAAAACGGAATAAAATATCCTATTGGAAGAAAAAAACAAAAAACTTTTAAAAGAAATATTTTACAAGTGAAAAGTGTTATACAAGAAAATTTATAAGAATTTAAATAAAAACAAAACAAATTAAATAATCAAGTGTATTTATATCAATATATAAATTTATATATATATATATATATGAATATGATTATGGATAGTGGACATTCAATAAATATACAAAGGGCCTCTACACCTATACAAGAGTGCCAGCAACAACCTAAGGATTTACAAATATCAACTACACCACCAACACCACCCAACGATGATAGTTATCAAGGCAACACCAGTAATAATAATAATAATCAATTGTCACCAAAAACTACAACAACTACGACACAAACAACTGCTACTAAGGGGACACTTAAACGTTCATTTGATGTGGCATTTCTAATGATGCCCGATGAACGTTTAAAAAACAATCAAATGGAAAAGCGAGGACCACAATTCTATCAACAATTGAACAAACAACCAGAAATAAGTGTAAAACAAGATTTGCGTCGATATCCTCATATAACTGTAAAAGCTCCTCGTATCTATGATGATCCTACTTTGGTTATATCTTCCCCAGAATGGGAAGCAACACCTTTAAGAAGTGCATTTACCAAAGTTCCCTCCCGTTTGGAGTCTCCCAATCAACCAGCTCCTCCGCTGAGTCCAGATCAACTCAGTTGTTCATCAATGAGTCCTCCCGTCGCTACAACACCACCCCGATCTGCCAGCGGCAGTAGTAATGATATCATATCAATCGACAGTATGCCTTCATCACCAACCAGCATGTCTCCCAATATGGTTTATCAAAATTTTCGCCCAGAATATTCACCAAATGGAGCTTTTCACTCAGTTCAGTCCCTACAAACACAACGGCTAAAACAACATCTACTGTATCGTCCGAATCTTAATCAAGAACAATCTCCAGTTCCTCCCCCCTCAAGCCCACCTGAATTTTTACCAGTCTATCCAGGATTTCCATTTCCTCATGCCACTGGCCCTGTACCGCATCCCTTTGCAGGAATTTCCCATCCCGAATTACCCAGAATCGTTCAAAATCCAGCCGCTGCCGCTATACTCTCCACCCTAATACCACCTACCTTGGCATCAACTTTCACTTTAACTGCTCAGAATGTGTGTGCAAAATGTAACATAAGTTTCCGTATGACTAGTGACCTTGTTTATCATATGCGCTCTCATCACAAAAGTGAGGTGGCGACGGATCCCAATCGTCGTAAGCGTGAGGAAAAACTCAAATGTCCCGTTTGCCAGGAAAGCTTTAGAGAACGTCACCATTTAACACGCCACATGACGGCTCATCAAGACAAAGAAAGTGACCAGACTAATCAGAGTGTCAACAATAACCCAAATAACAATTTCGCTGGCAATAATAGTTCTCGTCATAGTAGTCAACGGCCAACGGGATACTCCAAATGACTAAGAAATGATTTTAATTATTTTTGAAATTAGAAAATTCTTAGAAATGATTGTCACATTTTTTATTTTTTAAATTTGTTTTTTAATTTTATTAATTAGTATTATAACTTAAAATTTTGTGATATTAAATTAATGTACTTAGATATTCTATTACAATATTATTTATTAATTTAGCTCTAAGCCGTGCAATGTTTAGATTTAAACGAAAATACATTTAAGAATTAAAAATATTTAATGAATAGATAAAATTAATTATAATTGAAATAAAAACTTAACTAATCACAAAGAAAATTAAAAAAAAAATCAATTGATTATTTATTTATTTTTTTTTTTACTAAATGGAAAATTAATTGTGAACTTAAAACCTTAAAGAGAAGTCACAATAGTCAAATATTTGACAAAATAGAGGAAAACAAATCATTATTTAATTTCGAAGAATTAATTGAAACAAATCAGAAAATATATATAAATGCTCTTAAATGAGAAAAAAAGTATTGATTTAATTTTTTATATATTTTTATATATTTTTTTAATAAAAGTTACTTTTATGAAATTAGATATCAGTTAAGAGAGCTATAAAATCAAATTAGGCGAATATGGTTTTCAATATTAAAGTAAAAATTTAGCTAAGATTGAATATGGTATAACAGAATGTTTGGCTTAAAAGTATTTTCAATATATTTATGATATACATACATTTTGGGAAAGCTTGTTAAAGTTATATAAGCGTTTGATATAATAAGTTGCTCTCTAAAATTATTTAAAAAGAAATTTCCAAGGACTTATTCATATCTCCATATCGATATCTCTATATTTAATAAACATATTAAATAAGTAAATTTCACAAGTTTCCAGTCAAAGAACAATTTCAACAACAACGTTCACATTGAAAATAATATTTCATTCACATTATCATATAAAATGAATGCAATTTTTTTTGTTATGCTTTATAATCGAAATTTGTCAAGGATCATTATATAAAGAATGTGAAAGTTATTTTTAGAGCTACTGCCAACACTGATTGGTTATTTAGCAACCCTATGTTAAAAGAATTTTGTTAGGGAATTTGTTACAGTCTGTTAGAATTTGTTACGCCAAACTATTAAACAATAACTAAACCACATTAAATATATCAAGTCCTATAATTGTATCATGGGAAAGTTGAAAATAGACAAGTTAATAAGGAGCTGAATGGTGGGAACAAGTCATTCATTAGTTCCGACAACAAGATTATTAATGTAAGTTTTAAAATATTCACTGAGCTTACGTTATTATTTCAATTAAGGTTTTGTGATTTATATTTTGCAATGCTTTGATATTTGGATAACATCCCAGGAAAAACTTTAGAATCACAACCACTTTAGATTCTTTAATAACATCCTTAGAACTAGTGCTGTCAGAACCAATTCTGACACTGGGTTTCTGAATAGGTTTTAAGGAATGTTTTTATTATTTAGTAGTCCTTAAGAACTAAGGGCCTAATTTTGTAAAACGAAACATTTTCAAATTAACTAGTTCCTATATAACTTCCTAGAACTGTTTAAAAAATTGTTAAAAAATCAATAATAAAAAAACAGAAGTTTAACAAAGTTAAATTTATTAAAAAAGTTGCCTTAACCCTAGAATACTAAATACGTAAATTTAATGTACACATGACTATACTAGTAAACATTTTATTTGTTATTGCTACATCAGAGCATTTTTATTATTTATTTGTCTTGGAAGACAAAAGTGAAGGAAGTGAAAAATCAAATTAAAAAATAAAACATTAAATATCATTTAAATTATAATCATATCATATTTACTAAAAAGTCTTCATAAATATTATAAAATTTTTAATTTTAAATATATTGAAATTTATACTAATATTACTAACGATACGTAAAAATTTATGTATAAAAATTATACTCTTAATACTAACGATACGACAATTTTACGTAGTAACTGTTTTTATATTTACTTTCAGAACATGTAAACGTCTAAAAATATATTATTTTCTTTCAAATATATTTTTAAAAGCATTTGAATGAAGAACTTCGGGAATTTCACACCTTTATATTTCCATACACATTAGTAATAGGGATTTGAATGTATACGCAAAATTTACGTAAGACACTTTCCTTTCAGACAAAACTGAAAAGAAAGTGTCTTATTTCTATATATCTTTTATAGACAAATTTATAAAAAGCTGACCTGAAGTTTACAAATTAAAAAAAGTTCCTATTATTAAAAACGCTTGGAAAAAAATATGTAGGCAAAATAAAATTATTTAGATATATTTTTCCAAATATTACGACGTTCGAAAATTCGATTTTGAAGATGTTTTCGGATATATTACAAACAAATATCTTGTTCTTAGCCCAGAACTCTGTCCATTGTAAAGGACAGAATTATGGACTCATCAAAAATTAATCGATGACACAAAAAATACCCTCACAGAATATATCCACTTGCTAACAAAATATGTTAAATACATTTGTATGTAAAATTTGTTTTAAAGGGATTTCAAATACTGATGTTGTGAATACAGATATTAATATTTTATTAACAACTAATAAAAATATATTTATATTAAAAATATGTAACTCCAATTCTGACTTCGTAGGCAAGAGATATAAATAAAATGTAAAAGTTTAATAATTCTTTTTTCACTCTCTCCCTCTCTCTCTTTAACACACTTAGAATTGTGGCAAGTAAAATTGCTGTGTGTGAACCGCGACTTCAAGTCGTTAATAAAAACTAAATTATAAAGATTCGTCCACTAATTGTTTAATACATTGTACATGATGTGGTAGGATTTTTTAAGAACAAAAAATTGCTTCCGAGTTTACTCATTTTATATGGAAAATTTCAAAATAGTTTTAAAGTAATCCAATTTATAGAATTTACCCAATATGAACCCAATAAGTTCCGATCGAAAGTGGAATTAATTCCGTACTTTGCTTCTTGAAAAAACTTGAAACGAAGAAATTTTTCGTTATGAAACCATAAATCAATTCCACTTAGAAAATTTAAAGTTGTTTAATTCCGAAAAAAATATTTATTTTATGTATTATGAAGAAGCAAAGTACGAAATAAAATATTGTTAAAAATTTAGTCACTTTCTAAAATTAGAAGTTCTTTTTGAGTATACAGTTTTAACTACGTTTTTCATGTGTGAAAATGTCTGTGAAATGGTGTTATAAGATAAGCATGATTTAATCAATTAACGTTTTCTTAGCTTAGAGTCTACATTAGACAAATTTTTATCAAGACAAACGTTAAAATTTTATCATGATAAAGATTTGTCTAATGTAGACTGAATTCGTCAGTATTATTGTAGCGTTAAAGGAAAATTGTCAGTGCTCAAGCACCGACAATTTTGCTTGATAGTGCTTGGTAAA
>MINK01009168.1:4799-16238 GCA_001735545.1 Phormia regina
ATGGCTTTCTTGCTCCTCTTCGCTTTCTAAAGTGTGTATTTATGTCCTTAAGAAGACGTTAAATCTTATAATAATAACAACAAAATTAATTGATAACATCTGTACTACAACAACCACAGCTCCATTATCTTTATTGTTTTTAAAAAACATCCAAGAGTAATAAAAAAAGAAAAAGCAACACTTTTTATTTAAGTTTAAAACGGAAATAAAACAAAATCTATGATAAAAAATTAGAAAAAAAACAAAATTTTTTGTGAACAATTATAATTGGAGAACAAATTTTATTTCAATTTCTCGAACAAAAACCTAATACTGCTGAAAAGTTATTAAACAGATAAAAAGGAATATATGTATACTAGAAGAAAAGAATGGAAACAAATATTTAATAGTAGAATACAAACGAATTCAACCGCCGCAAGTTTGCATTTTTGTTGTTACTTGTAATAAAATCGAATTCATTTACTTTCTACTTATTTTTTGTGTTCTTTCCCATTTCACCTTTTTTATTTAAGTTGAAATCGAGTCTAATGTATTTGTTTTTAAGTTGGTGTTTTTGTCACCAATAAGTAATTTTTTCTTTTTTTTTCAATAAATTTTAACTAAAATCCTTTTAGGGAAGAATTTTATTCTATATCAATTGAGTCCTTTGGCGCGCTCTTATTTTCCATAATCAAAGGTTAATATTGGTACGGAACATGCTCTTTCCTAGATGATATATACATGATCCATATTAGTTAGGCATTAATGTTTGAAATATTTCACACTGAAACATCCTCATTGTTTTTACTGTATTATTATTTTGTTGAAATTTGCCACTGAAAAAAATAAATTGTATTCTTAAAGTCATATGTAATTATACACAAATAAATTTGCTGTACAAATTATTAGTGTATGAAGAAAATATAAAATAATAAAGTCAAGGATTTCATGAATTAAACTTGAGTTTATAATTTTTAGTCGTTTAGGTGATATTATGTGTGTATGTTATTATTTCAAGTTAAAAGGAAATCGCCTATGAGACAATTATCATTCCTCAGGCTGCTAGAAAATTGCCAAATTTATTGCAGCATGTATTGGAATTTACACGTTTTAATCGGTTTCTCTTGGTGAACTGTTACAATTAAATTGTACGAGGATAATGGAATAAAGAATCATTTTTTTTTTTTAATTTTATACTTTACGTAGAATAGTTTGATAGCACTAGTCTACACAAAAAATGCTTTTAGTCCTTTAAAAAAATATGTGGATTGGATGGAACTTGACATGCTAATATTAAGCTCTAAAGAAGCCGATTTTTCAAGGATTATATAGATATATTCGCTCAAAAGTTTAGGAGTGGAGGTACACAAAAAAATTGTCTCGAATACAAAATAGGTAGATTAGACTCATATATCTTCATCTTTAGGCAGTCCAGCCTGTATAACTAGAGAATGGTAAGATAACAATTCAAATTATATTTGAGTTATATTCATATAGGTTTTTTTGATTTAATAATTCCAAATTTATTCAGTATTATTAAGTCTCCTTATAAGGAGATGGGCGGTAAAGTGGGTGGAACATGACCAGAAAGGTATGAAATGAAATTTTATACTTTTCTTAATTTTGAAATAAGTCCGAAATTTTAATTATTCGAAATTTGGAGTACCCTGCAGAGACATGCGCCGAACGATTTTAGCGGCCGCAACTTATTTAAAAAATGTTGGCGGCGTCTCAAATTTGGTTGCCGGCTGAAAGGTGAACATAAGAATTTTTCCTAGTTTTCGCATTGGTTCACAAATGTGTGTCCAAGTCATCTTAGATATAAAGCGGTCCGAAGACCGTTTGTTTGAACCTAATTTAAAAATATTTCCTAAAAACTTTATCGCATAAATTTATGTATTAATTAATGGCAAAATTTGTATGAAACTTTATTTTTAAGTTTCAATAACAATATTAAAAATGAAAGGCTCAAAAGAGATGAGAATTATCTATGATCATCAATTCCAAGAACTATTTATATCAAATCGGACTTTGAACTTAAAAATATGAGTAAAATCGATAGCCCCCACAAAAGATAAGTACCGAATCAATCATTAAAGTTAACTATTTTTTAAGTTACAGACGTAGTTAAAGACGATTTAAATTTTTTTTATCAAAATTCGAGAATGTGAGAAGACAATTGACGAAATATAATATTTAAAAAGCCGGTCACTGGTACCCTGTAGACATTTAAAAGGTTGGCAGTTTGGCAAAATGTACAATTAAACATACCCCATTATTTTTGTTACGTTTGAACTGAACATACTACGCGAGATGTCAACTTGTTGTTGTGATTTTATATTTTCCACGTTTTTATACAAATAAAGGAATCTTACTACAATTTTAATAAACAAGGAAATTAAATGGATTTTGCTCGTAAAATCCTTGCAAATTATGGTTGGAAAGAAGGTGATGGTTTAGGTAAAAACAAAGATGGCATTGCTAAACCCTTAAAAGCCACTTTAAAATTTGATAATGCTGGTTTTGGTGCAGATCAAGCTGCTGCCGATTTCAATAACCACTGGTGGGAGCGAGTTTTTAATGAAGCAGCAACAAATGTTGATATTAAAAAGGATGGTGAAGAAATTAAAATGGCTTTAAAAGATGATGAGGATGGTGTCGAAATTTCTACAAAAGGTTATTCTATGAAGAAACTGAAAAAGTTAAAAAATAAACGAGGAGAAACAGAAAATGGCGAAAGGAAAAATGGCTATGGAAATTTCTTACAATCAGCAACCTTAACCAGTTTAGGAGATGAAGTAGAGAATCCTGATAAAATAGATACCAACGATATTGAGGTATCTAAGGTAAAGGTGTTAACGGATGAAGAATTGTTTAAAGCTTGTGGCGGTAGGACTGCTCACAAAGGTGCCCGTCATGGTTTAAAATTAAGCGGAAAATTATCAAGAATAGAACAGCAAGAAGCTGAGTTGTTGGCCAAAATGATGGCGAAGCGTAATGGTTTGAATGAAGATAGTACAAATAGGAATAAGTTGGAAAAGAAGTCAACAGAACCAATAAATAATCTAGATCAAGCCACAGAGCGAAAAAAGAAGGAAAAGAAAAATAAAACACTTAATGAAGAAACCCAAGAAGTTTTAGGTGACACTGACCTAGCTGAAAGTTTTAAATTAAGTAAAAAGAAAAAGAAACGCAAACACAAGGAAACAGAATCTACAGAAGAAAATGTTGTGGAAAAAGAGGAAATGCCAAATGAGGAATGTAAAAAGAAGAAAAGGAATAAAGGTTCTGAAGTAAAAACTGTAACGATTGATAGTGGGGAATCGTTTTGTAAGGAATCAAGTCAATCAGAGCCGAATAATGAATTAAGATCGTTAAAAAAGAAGAAAAAGAAACATAGGGAGAATATACCTGAAGAAGAAATTGCACATAAGAAGAAAAAAAGGAAAAATAAGAATAAAGATATAGAATAAAATTATTTTAAGAGTAAACAATTTTGTGATTCGATTTGTCGAAATTTATTTCATAGTGGAATAGTTAATACTTTGGTAGAAAGATTTTTTTCACAACAAGCAAGAAACTTTTAACTGAATTAAACTTGTTAATTGAGTATTTATTAAGCTCCTTAGCCAGATCGAATGAAAACTATAATTTATTTTTCATATTTGCAATATAAAACATTTTTTGTATTAAGAAATTTTGATGCAATGATATTTTATAGATAATGTGTGATAAAATGGAAACATAGAAACATACATATGTATATAGAAGGGGTGTAAAACAAACTTAATCCGCACTCTATAGTACAAAATGAACTTTAGAATCAATAATTAGAGATAAAAATCTGTCAGAAATCTCGATCTGAATATATTAATATGATAATAATCTACTCAGCAATATGTTACGTTACGAGAGTATTAAGCTTTTTTCTAACGTTTTTTTGTTTTCTTCGTTAGATGTTTTAATTTTAAATTATGAACATAAAAATTGTTCTACTTACAAAAATTTGGGTTTTTATAAATCCCTATATCCTTTAGAGAACAAAACTATTTCATTTCCGTTAGAACTGGAAATTGTGTTGTCTGTTTAATCCGTATTGGATTCCATGAACGGTCTGATTATACGAAACTTTCTACATAATTATGATATTGGATATAAAAATAGACCCTACATTTCATACATTGTGATAGAGGGGAAAACCCATGATAAGAAACCGTCCTATATGTGTGAATGCCAAAATTAGTTAGATATATTTGCAGTCAACTTAAAGTTACAGATCGGTATAAAACTCATTTAATTTATAGAAATATTACTAAGGTGTATACATATAATAAATTTAATCATTACAATAAAAAACACTGTTTTTGTTTTACACTAAATCTATTTATTAAATTTATTTCCTAGATTTCATTTTCAGCCGTCTCGCTTTACCAACACGTTTATTACCCGGTGCAGCCTTTGAACCCACTTTACTTCTAAATGTTTTTGTTTTTTCAAGTCCAGCAGATGACGCTTTCGTATTACGTTTTGATCCACTCTTTTTGCCACCAAAGCCGAATTTCTTATTACGTTCTTTTCTTTTTGCAGCTGATTTTTTAGTCTTCGCTTCCAAAGCTTTGGCATCTTCTAAGAAATCTAAATTCTTCAATTTACCCTTGCGGAATTTTTTCAATTTATCCAACATTTCTTTCTTTTCCATTTCACGTTGCACCTTAGTCTGTTTGGCCAACATTTTACCCATTTTACGTTGTTCTCTGATTTGGCGTATACGTTCGGATTTAGCTTGACCCTCTTGTTTGGCCATTAAATTGGAACGAACCTTTTGCATGTGTTCATCGGATTTAGCCATCTCGGCGAAATAATCATCAGGACGTTTTGTCTTAATACCTAACTCATGTAAACGTTTAATACCCTCCATTACAGCAGCTTGAGCTTGGCGATGAAACAACATTTCACGTTTAAAATCGTTTAAAACTGGATCTTCTTCGGGTCGTATATATGGTATTTTCGCATTACCCTTGAATAAATTGGCTCTTTTTTGTTCGTGCTTTTCTAAGGCTATAGCTAATTCGGGGGCTAATGGTGCTAAATCATTAATCATGTCCATACGCTCTACCCATGGTAAGTCTGTTTTGATTTCATCTGTTTTCGCCAAAATTCTGGGCTATAATTTAATATAACATATAAGTATTGATCTATAATATATATTTGCTGTTTGATTAATACTCACAATGTTGTTTATTTTATCTTTTCCCTTTTGAAATTCTATATTGAGACCAGGTTTCAAGTCTCCACGAGCAAATGCTTCTTGCAACTGATCAAAAAAAAAATAATATTAAATAAAGTTTTTTTTTAATATATTTAAGAATAATACCTCTGCCTCAGATTCATCTTCAGAATAGTATTCCGAATCACTTTCTTGCAACTCAAAATCAGTCATATTTTTCAAACTTTTATCAAAAACAAAACCCACGTGCGGCTGGTAAAATTAAACACAATAATAAATGAAAGAAAAAACAACTTGACGTATCAGCGTCAGAGCAGAGAACCAAGCCGATACAAAATTGTCGTCGGCTTCACCGCATATTTTGCAGATGACGACGAATTTTTCAAGACAGATTCGGCGGAGTCATATATGGGTTTGTTATTTTTCCTAGAAAATCAAGTTATTTTGGAAGCAAAAATAAATTTTGTGCGGTGAACATATATAGGTGGCAATAATGCACTTGATGTGTAATAAAATACAAAAATTAAAGTATGATCTAAAGCCGAAACCGATATGAAATAGTGTTTTGTCCTCGAACTAGGCGATTGTGTCGGCGGCTTATCTTGAGCCGGTTCAGATGTTTAAGCGAATACATGATGGCGGCGGCCACGGCTTGAAAAATTAAGCGGCGATTTTGAGCCAGTCGGCTTGGTGCTCTGAATGGAATTCATTTTAAAATAACCCGCCGAATTTGTTTTTGAAGTGTTTTTCTGTATTATTTTTAATTTCCAGTTAAATAAATAAATAATTAAGATTGTATAATGTCTTCAAATCTGGCAAATGTCTATGCTAATTTATTAAGAAAATATGGTGAAAATTATATGATTACTTATGCTGCAGCGCCCACCTATATAAATAACATAGTAGGTGCAGCAGAGAATCCTGGAAAGATTATACTATTTTATATAGAGGTATTTGTTAACATTTTGAATTATTAAATTTATAATTTCCATATATGTATGTATATTTCAAGGATCGTTCAAAAGGAAAGGCTTTGAATTTTGTATCGCCTTCCAAGTTGAACATTAAAAAATCCACAAACGTTGATTTAGATTTAACCGGTAGCCCTTTAAAAGATGATTGTGAAGTAGAAGCTATTGGCGATATGTCTTTAGATCTCAACTTAATCGCTTCGAATCCTTGGAAACCCGAAGAAGAATATCACAAAGGTATACCGGTAGATAAGGCCAGAACTATTATAACATTGGAAGATTTTCAAAAAGGTTCAGCAGCTACAAATGCAGTTGGTTCCGTTTGGTTTTTATGTACTGCCGCAGATGCTGCAAAGACTCTCTTGTTACAATATGAATTTGGGCCTAATCAAAACACCAGAGGCATTATTAATTACATGGGCATTGTGGTTTCACATGCTGTTACCAGTCAATATTTGTTGCAGCAACATTATTCATTGGTGGGCAAAGATGCTCGTGTTGAAACACAAATTGAAAATACCTATCATATTAAATCTAATATTTCCATAAAATGCTCTTGGTCAAGTGTGTCTGCTACTCCTTCACTAATTGATTTGAGAACATGTGATGTTGTACTTAAACAAACATTTCGTTTTGGTGATTGCTGTTTGGCTACACAGGATTTTGTTAATCAATTGCGAATACTGATGGCCATACGCGATGAAATAATTTCATATAAGCAGTCGGAAAACTCGGATATGGCAAAGGAACCCGTATACTCGTGTGGCATGTAAGTTAATGAATTTATATAATATTAATAATTAATAAGGGTCTTGCGAAAGTTGGATGGCTACTTTAATACATACAAACATATGTAAGTATGTATGTATATGAAAGCGTAAAATGAATGTATAAACGTATTACAGTTTGAAAACTTAATGAAGTTTAATGAATTTAAGTTCAGCTTTAATTATTTAAATGAGTTCGGAAAGATATAACTTCAATTAAATATTTGTTTATTCTATAGAAATATCGAAACTATAGAAATATCCAAAACATATTTCTATTCAATATATCCTTTTGGATATTTTTTTAAATACATACATATGTATTTTTGTTAATAGCTATTAAAAGTATTTGCTTAAAATATTTTTAACCCAAAATTGTTCACACTAGTTTTTCAAATATTTTCAACAAATGATTTTATTTACATAATTTTCCAAAATGAAGTAATTTTTTTTTCCTAAATTTTATTTTCAAATAAAATTTTTCATTAAATAAACAAATTAAATAATACATCTTAACATTTAATTTAATACTAATACCATTAACATACATGTACATCGTTATTATATAGTAATTTATTACCAAAGATTTTTTTTATATACAGAATTTAAAAAGGATATACTGTCGAATGAATTGGGTTCTAGTTGATTTCTGTTTTCCTTTAAAATATTTCCAGCTAAGGATAACACACGATCTGATGCTGTGCTGCTGGCCGGAATACATAATATTTTTATTGCTAATTTAGTTAACTTAGGATATTTAGTGGAATTATTTTTCCACCATAACATTACATCAAAGTCCTCCGTAAGACGTACGTTTTCATTAGCATAACTCTCAACTTCGTCCCTTACATTTTCCGGAATAGAATCTGAGGCTTTTTTAATGAGATTAGGAAAAAAGAATGTTATGTCGCTCGTTGTAGAAGTTTGTGTGGTCGAAAAAACAGAAGTGTTTGGCAAGGATACCAAAAAATCTTTAACGTCTGGTGGTGTGTCTGGAGCTGTATCGGAATTGCCCGCAAATTCATTTTGGTATTTTGACGTTGTTGGTGATTGTGGTAGTATAAAGTCTTTAATGTCCAGTGGTGTTACCGGTCGTTGTTCAGCAACGCCAACAGATGAAGGATTATTTTCTGCTATCATTCTTTCCATACAAAATTCTTTTATGTCGTTTATATCATTTGGCTGCAATGATATAGCGGGAGGGTATAAAAATACTGCAGCTTTGTGCCAAATACTTAAATTAGAACGCCATTTCTCCAATTGCAATAATATATTTCTTTTAAGGGCTACAATAAAATCATCTTCCATAAATTTACTATAGCAAATCGATTGAATTCTATTAATGGAAGGTATAACATAACAAAGTGTAGGAGACGTGCACACTTGAAATTTATTATAAATAATATCGAAATCATTGCTTATCTCTACTAATGCTTGAAGAAGAGGCACATTGATATTGAGCATGCTAATGTTTTCTGCATCGTTTTCTAAAGTGTTTTTCACAGTTGCATAATTTTCAAAAACTGATTTAAACATAGCAAAGTTCGTATTCCATCTTGTTGGGCAATGACTTTTTAAGTTGGTTTTCAGCAAATCCTGCATATTGTTCTTTTTGAAATAGTTTATGATTTGTTTACAAGATTCTATAATACCTTTTAATTCAGTTGTTAATTCAAAGGCCTCATCTAGTATATTTGAAAATAAATCGGCTGAACAGTTTATTCGAGTTAGATCTTTAAGAGCGCTTGTAATGTTTATTCTTCTATCGGTTACAAAAACTACATTGGACAGATTAGTTACTTCG
This sequence comes from Phormia regina, assembly GCA_001735545.1. Taxonomy (NCBI): domain Eukaryota; kingdom Metazoa; phylum Arthropoda; class Insecta; order Diptera; family Calliphoridae; genus Phormia; species Phormia regina. The sequence goes on from MINK01009168.1 coordinate 13,548, forward strand.
AATTCTTCAAAAATACTGTTTAGTTTTTCTCTTATATTAACTGCAGTATCGCACATAAAATCCATGGATTTCATGCCTAAAGTTATATCTACAAGTTCATAATTAATTTGGAAATGTAAAGTAGCACACAAGAAATTTCTTTTAATTATATTATCGTTCCACAAATCTATGGTAACAGCTGCTTCTCCGTTTTCTACTAGTTCCTTTATATGTGGTTTAATTTCTAGTTTTTTCTCATCAGCAATTAATATGGATTCCTGCAATAATGTCTGGGCATTGGGAATAAGATCATCTAAATCAACATTTTCTCCGTACTTTGCACCAATTTTTATACATCTTACAATTATGTTTCTAAGACCAGAACCTTCAACAATACCAAAGGGCTGACAGTCTTCTATTACAAAGTTCATAAAATCCTTAAAACAAGCTTCTTTATCTCCTGCACTTGCTACTACAGGAACTATATCATGTGTTCGTGAGTGTACGCATTTGTGCTTAATTAAATTAGATGTTTGTTTTTTGGTATACCTAAAAACTCGATGACATCCTTGACAGTGCACTTGTTCCTCTAAAACTTTACCATCATCTTTTATAATTTCTGAAAAAATATTCCATATAATGCTTTTTTTGTTTTGTTTTTTTCTTAGCTTATACACTCCACTATTTATTTTCTTTATAATATCGTCGGTGTCTTCCATATTTAATTTTGCACTTAGTAATTTATCTTCTACAATCTTACAATGTGTGTGCTTTTATATTCATTTAGCTTTTACTTGTGTCCTAAATGGGTGATACACAGGGGTATATTGTGTACACAGAGTACTTAATGCTTAAATACCGGTTGGCAACGCATTCGTATGCGAAAAACATTGATTATGAAGATGAGTACACAGAGTACTTAGTGTTTAACAGGGATGGTAAATGGAACTTGTAGATTATACTCAAATGTGAAATATATATTTTAAGTTCGATTTATAAAATGATGCATAAATAATTTTTATATCCTTCACCACAGGTGTCATTTCGTTTGTTCGTTCCGTCATTAAGCAAAAAAAATATATATTTTAGGGATCCTTGTAAGAAATGATGATAGGACATCATCCGTTCGTGTGTCGCTTGCAAACGCACTTATGAAGTCTAACTGCCATATACAATATATACAGTGCTGCGCAGAACATAATCAACCAAAATTTTAGTTGTCCTTATTTTTAGAAATCTTATTTCGTAACATTTTTAGCACATATGGGTACTAACAAACATTTGTACTTTAGAAGATGTAAATTTATTTCTTTTCGTAAAAATGAGAAAATTATTGTATGTTCTCTATACGAATTCTAAAAATTGTCACAAAATTTTAAAATTTGTTGTGAAATTTTTAAATAAAAGGCAGTTTTATAAAAAAAATATATCTAAATACAATATTATTTGTAAATTATTGTTGTTATTTTTTCTTTTACTTATAGTTGCTTTAACAAAAATTATGATTTGTGATAATGTAGCCTGAATAAACAAAAAAAAGTTTATTTGGGAAGACGAAATGGAAAACAACTTTATTTTATAATACACATTAAAGAATATAGAATTATACATTGTGGTATATACATTTATTTTGGAAGCACAATTATTTAAAAATTATGATTTTTCAGTGTATGAAAAAGGGCATTAGCCAAAAACTTTGTTTAATTATTAAAAATAAAAATAAATACAAATGGATTTGTTAATTTACGCAGATTATATAGTCTTTAAAATATAATATATACTCTGCTCAAAATCTATTGAAACAGGCTAAGCAAAATTGCACTGCTCACTGAAAAGCTTATTCAATGAAGGTGCATTTTTTTTTATAGAAAAATTTAAAACATTTCGATTATTATTGCTCATTAGAAAACGAAACACATTACGTCAATAACATTATTATTTATTTATTTTTTATTCAATTATTTGTACATATAAACATATAATACTATTATAATGTGGGCCTCGCGCCAATTAGGCATTTTGAGGCAAGCTGGCAAAATATTTAGTTACTTATATGTACAGATATAACTTAAAAGAATTCAGTTTTATTTTAATTACTTCAATTACACTAAATTTATGTAACATCTTTAATTAAGAAGTGTTTCTATCTGGTTGATTAAATAATCTTTACATAATATTTTAAAAGAAGATATATTATTAATATATTTTAAATTATTAGGTAAGTTATTATATTTGTGACTTCCAATAAAATCAATACGCTGCTTAGTCTTTTCCAATCTACATCTAGGAATCCATAAATTTGAATTGTTTCTCGTATAAAAGATATTCTGATTTTGATGGAATGATATCATATGATGACCAATATTATGTATACATTTATAGACAAACATAATATTTGATATTCATGTAGACCATAAATGGGTAAAACAGTTTTACTTTTATCCTTGTACAAAGTTAGAGTTGGGTAGGTTTTTATATACAATTTTTAATGCTTTATTTTGAAGATATTGTAAAGATTTCATGGCAGTATTATTTTTGTTGAACGCATAGACAATTGCTAAATAATTAAAATGTATTTGAATTAAAGTATTAAATATCATTAATTTAGATTGCTCATTTAATTTATTTTTCAATTTGAATAAAATACCAATAACTGGAGCTATTTTTTGTTTCAAATCATTCATATGCAAATCCCAAGATAAATTGCTTTGT
>MINK01009175.1:0-14053 GCA_001735545.1 Phormia regina
GTCCAGTATTCAAGAAGGCACTAAGTAATAGATATAAATGAAATTTATACAACTTAATCTAAATCATTGTGTAGCAGCCCAGGATCTTCTAACACAAACTATCTGCGAAATGGAAATATATGTAGCCATATTGAGAGCGAACAATACAAATATCTGGAAAAGAACATATGGGAGAAGGACTTGTCAGAAAGAGCAGCTACCTGGGCCTACAGAAATAAGGCGATTGAAGAAGGGACAAAACACCCAGAGGAAGGTTTTGCTAAAGCGAAAATTGGTGGAGTATATGTATATAGCTGTTACTTATCCCCAGATTTTTAAAGAATAATCGAAAAACTAGTATATGATGTAAGCCACCACAAGCCAACCATTATAACAGGAGACTTCAATGCTGCTGCTGTAGATTGAGGTTGCCCAAGGACAAACAAGAGGGGAAGAGTGCTCCTAGAGGCTTTCTCCACACTTGAAGTTGTGCTGCTGAATAATGGAAGTGTGCCAACCTTTAGAAGAGCTGGATATGGATCCATAGTAGACCTTACTTTCATTAGTACTACTTTGGCCAAGGAAGCACAGTGGCAAGTAAGCGAACACTATACACACAGTGATCACCAAGCAATTTACTCTAAATGTTAAAGTTGGCACAATAGAAATTAAATCATCTCGGTCGATTAAATACTTGGGAATAATGGTTGATGATCAGCTCAACTTCAGGAGCCACTTAAAATACTCATGTGAGAAAGCAAGAATGATGCCTAATGTTGGGGGACAACGCCAAAGTAGAAGGATGCTGATCTCCAGAGTTACTAGTTCTATCATTCTGTATGGAGCACCAATATGGAAAAAAGCACTATCTAAAACGTCTAAATAATAAATGGGTTGTATTTAAAGGAGAAGTTGCCTAAGAGTTTGTTGAGGCTTTGGTACAATTTCTGAAGAAGCAGCGAATGTAGTGGCGGGAATAATTCCTGTAGAACTAGCTGCCAGAGAGATAGCGGCAATTCACAACGAAAAAAAGAGGAAGCCTGCTGCATCAAATAAATTCATATGACAGGCCAAAAGGCAAAACACTGTGGTAGAGTGGAAAAGAATATGGGAAAACGAAAGCAAAGGACAGTGGACTTTCCAGCTAATCCTATGCATAAAAAGTTGGATATATAGACGCCATGGAGAGGGAAATTACGACATTGTTCAGTTTCTTACAGGACACGGAGGTTATAGGAGTTATCTTTATCGTTTTAAGCGCGATAATTCTCCGATATGTTTACACTGTTTAAATGAGGATGAAACGGCAGAACATGTTATCTTCGTATGCCCCAGAATGGAAAACTATTCCCAGAAATCGATAGATAGATAGAAAAGTGTATTTGTTTTTGTTCGTAAAAATCCTTTGCACATCTTCTTCAAATAGGCAACACATTTCATTAGCAATCTTAGAATAAATTGAAACCCATCATCGAGTTAAACATATACATGGGTATTTCAAATATCTTCTTAATATAATAGAATGATGTGCCAGTATGAGACAACTACGGAAAGGAAGAGCAAAAATTTATTCTTTATTCTTATTAGGACAATTATCAAATTAGTAGTTGTATTTCCGTATTAGTAGTTTTAACATAAATCTGCAACCTATTATTCCAGTTTGGAACTTCAGAAGATTTTGCCGGAGAAAATTGCTCACGAATTCTATATCTGGAAAGGCCTCCATATCCAAAAATGCCATTATATACTTTTAAATACGTACAGAGAGGAAGATAAAAATATTTCGATCCACCAATATCCATATGTGAATAAAATAATTCTCTTTAGGGTTCCTCAGTGGATCAGAATAAAATATTTTTTGAAATAAATCTATAATTTCTGATTGGCTGATTGAATTTGGGTGAATACATAAAGGGGCAAATCAAAGGGGCTCAAAGGAGGATTCCTGTGACATTAAAAATTTTTCGTCCGATTTGAAATATTTTTATATATTATTGTAAGACAAAAAAATATGTTAATATGTCCTATTTAACTCTTCAAGTTTTTGAGTTATTTGCTTTTGAATTTTTCATATATACCCTAGTATTTCCAGTCGATTTTATTAGTTCGTTTTAACTATTTAAAGAACAAAGTTATCTATTGAATAATAGCAATTTTAAATCAATATCTTTATCGAGCACAAAAAGAAACAATTTTGAAATTGAATATTACAAAAATAATGACTGTGTTTTTTTTTTAACAAAAAATTATCTACGAATTTTTTCGACTTAAATAACAACGTATAACAGTTTCTTACTTTTCCGAAAAAAATCTTTACAAGATGAATTTTGTGTTTCTGTCCCACTGTGGGTTCTAAGCAAAAAATCATGTTCAAAAGTTGTTTGTGGTCATTGGAATAAATTATGTTCTTATAGAAATCATATTGTGGTTCTGCTAATTATATATTCGTTTCCATAACTAAATTATTACTGCGGTAAACATAATTTATTTCACTATAACAAATTATAATTTGTCGATACAAGTATTATAAACGGAAGTTCTTTGCCTTTCCATTTTCTTATTTTATATTTACTTATGTATATTTATAAACGAAAATAAATAATATTGATTAATATTAATATAAATTAATATTGATTTTACTACTTCATCCACATTACCGTTTAAAGGTTAATATTGTAATATTTTTCTCTTAATCAATTTGTTTATTTAAGAGTAAACTTAATAATATATTTATTTACACTCTCTTTCAAAATTTTTCCAAAACAAAATACATACAATTACAGAGTAAAACTCTAGCCACCAGCGGCTTTAATTCATCATGGTATCTCTTTGATCGGCGCTATGGTAAATCTCTTGCGATTTTTCTAACGAATGCACAACGTCCATTCATATTCACAGCTGGAGGTTTCATGGGTCTCTCTCTGCCAAGTTTTGCGGGTATATTGAGTAAATCATATTCATATATTGCTTTACTACGTCAAATATATGGAAGATAAACTGGGGGAAAAAACAAACTAAATCAAACATCAAACAACACACAGATCCATTCATTCATTCATAAAACTGTTTGTTGAAAAAATAAAAATCAAAAAGAAATTTGCAATAAATTGACTAATTGATATTTGTTTGTACTTGAACTTTTAGCTGCAAGTTAATTTAATTTCTTTGAAAAAAAGAAAAAAAAATCTCATGTAAGTAATTGCATCAAACTAATAAATTGTATATTTCTAATAAAACAGTTAAAGTCAAAACAATTAAACAGATTTGGTAACTTACTTTTACTATGTGTGTATGGAAAATACTATCATGCATTTAGCTGGAATTAATAAGAGTGATTTTTAGATGAAATAATTATAGATTGAGTCAGATGCTTTAGGTGTGCTTGGTGAGTGTGTGTGTTTTCTTTATATATAAATTTTATAAAATATAGTGGAAATAAATTGTAAAATTTATTTCCACTATATTTAATGAATAGTTGTAGCAAAAAAATATTTTAAGGAGTGATTTTATGTTATTAACTATTTATATGTTGATAACTGAAATTAAAAATAGTTTAAATATTTATTTGTAATAAATTTATAAAATTAGTAAGAGTTTACAGTAAAATTGTAGTTTTTTTTTTTCAAATAATTTTATTTTTGTACGTAAATACATTTAATAAGTTTAGGAATATTTAAAGTGCCGATTCACAGTGGGGCAGAAATGAAAATTTTTGGAAATAAATCTGTAACTTTTGATCGGCTGGTTGGATTTACGTGAAATTTGGTATCGGCAAAGCTAAGGTGTGTACAATGTTAACTTTTAATGGAATACGCAACAGACCTCTCAGGAGTAGAGTTAAGTGGCTTAAAGTTGGGTACCTCTTTCTCGTCCGAATTCAAGTATTTATTTATACGTAGAAAATTGTTACCAATTAACAAATATAATAATTCATTTAATTAAAAACTTGCTCAAATTAGCACCGCTCACCAAAATGATTATATTAATTACTAAAAAATGAAAACAAAATAACTATTTCCAATTTATAAATTAATTAAATCAATCAAGTAGATGATTGCATTAATTAAAAAAAGTGTATAGGAAATAAAATCATACCCAAATTTATTTTTTACTTTAATAATAAATATATTAATAATAAAAATTTAAACAACTGAGTTAATTAAAAAAAAGACGATAATAATTTTTTCTGTGTATTATTGCAGTATTTGAAGTACCTCTATTATGCTTGTTCTTGGTCCAATTTTTTTTTTTATATTTCATATTAGTATTTTCGAGTGATTCGAGTGTTTTTGAAAGAACAAAATTATTTAATGAAAAAATCAATAATAAATTACTAAATATCATTTATAGAACTGAAACTATGCCACTTTAGAGTTTAATAAGAATATTCTAAAAACATTATCCTTAGAGGGAAAAGAATTAACACAAAATATGTCACGGGATTGGTCCAAAGTGACAGGGAACGGTTCTAGTTATAACATTTTGTATAAGCTGGACCTGTCACTTTAACATGGTGTTGACCTAGGAGGGAGAACTTCACCCCTTTTAACGAGTTTTGGAACAGATCACAGAACTAACCCGAAAAGGCATATTCAGTATTAATAAATGTTATACAATTTTGAAAAAAACAAATAGGAAATTGGTCTAATTTGGTACATTTTTTATTTTTTAAATATTTACAATTTATATTTTTATTGTTAATAATGTCGATGGCGGCACTCAGAATCGAACCCATGTTATGTTTTATCATTTTTCACGGTTATCACTTAGCCACATATTTTATTGCTAATTAGCTCTCACTGGTTCTCAAATGGAACTATGGGTGTCAATTGGTACACAACTGGTATTGAGGGACCAGTACTATTGCACCAATAGCTACCAATTTCCAACAGGGATATTACTGTGAATGTGAAGAACCCATAATAAAATAAATAATTTGTTCTTGTAGCCAATATTCGAATGTGTGTTTGTGTCAAAATACGCACAAATAGAATTTTCTGTCTCTTATAAAACTTTAAGGTGGCATAGTTTTGGTTCTGTAAAAGATATTGATTCAATTTTTCTCTACATAACAAATTGTTAAAACAATGTAATTTACATGAAAAAAGTCAAGTTCACACTTTTCCGATTTTTTAAATTAAAATAAAATTTTTTTAAATTACAATTATTTTTTGTTTTTTATACCCTACACCACCATAGGTGGTTGGGATATTATGTGTGTGCAAATATTGTAACGCTGAGAAAAAATTTTCCTACACTCACCTTAAAGTATACCGTTCGACTCGATTTAACGATGTCCGTCCGTCCATCTGGTTGGCTGTCCATGTAAAGTACAGGTCGTAATTTTATATATAATTTGATGAAACTTGGTACATATGATTTTTTGATGAAACTTGGTCATGATCGGCCCATTATTTCACCTAGCCCCTATACAAATGTTTTCCCGGAATAGAGTTTTAACACTCAAACATACCTTAAAAGTTGAAATATTTGAATGAAATTTGACATAAATAAGTTTTATAAATCTATGTGGCAAATTTCATTAAGATCGGTCCATAATTTTCCATAGCTCCCATATGAACCACTCTTCCGAGGGGTTGAATTTTCTGCAATTGTATGTTTTTATTTTCAACTTAATACAAGTATAGGTCCATAATTTTGGTACACATAGGCAATGGTGCAGGGTATCGGTCTTGTCGGTCTTGATCGACTATACCTTTTTCTCTCGTTTTTTTAAGACTCTATAAATATTTATCTGTAACAAAATCTTTCTTGGTGAAGATATGTTAACCCTCTATGCTATAAAATGAAAAAGTAAAAAAAAAACTTTCACAAATGTTTTTTTCCCACATTATCGGCTATAAAATCCGATAATTTTCCGAAGTTCTGTAGATTTTTATTGAAAACTTTTAACAACATTTTACAGATTCCTAAACTAAATTTCGTTTTATGATTCGAGAAAAATTTTCTTATAAAATGGGTGAAATTCGAGAGAGACTGTACCATAACCACTTGAGTTATTGGACTTGTTTTTTATTTTAAAATTATCTCTGCGAAGATATCTTTCAGAAAATTATAAAATTATTATATGTTGTTAAAGAAAATTTGATTTTAGAGAAAAAAGTGTATAGATAATTTTTAGGCCAAAGAAATGCAAAATGTCATTATATTTGCAATTTTTAAATTCAAAATAGTTTATTTTTGGACTTGGTAAAGATATCGACTTAAACTTTTTTTATTCAATAGATAATTTTGTTCTTTAACTAGTTAAAGCAAAAATTTTAAAATCGGTCGGAAAAACTGGGATATTTATTGAAAAAAACTGGACTAAGAAACTGCAAAATTGAGTTGCTTAAAACTTCAAATGCAAATAACTCAAAAACTATAAGAGATAAAGACATGTAGGTTCTTTAAGGCCCACAATAATATATACAAATATTTGAAATCGGACGAGAAAAAACTTTTCTCAAAAAACTTTTACTCATATTAGAAATATTTTTATGTTAGAGTTACTGTCCACTTGATTGCGCACCTGAGTGATATATTGGGTATCCCTTCCAAAAATAACATTTTACAGAAGTTAAGGATTTATTTCGAAAAATATCAATTCTGCCGCACTCCGCTATTGTTGAATAGAACACACAGTATAACAGAATATCAAATTTGCTAAAATTTTCGTAATAAATCTCCTAAATTACTGAAGGAAGGACACATACATGATCTTAGGATAGGGATATAAATTACATAGCACAATTGTGTTAGCTGAGTTCACACCTATTCTTACGCTCTTTCATTTAATCTTTGCTAAGAGTGCAAAGTGTACAAAATGCACTGTTAAAAATTATCGAAATAAATTGTTTGGTAATCAATTTCTTTAAACTTTATGTTTTGAGATGAAGTAGATGGAATAATAATTATATTTTTTACCTCAATTTTAATAAATTTAATTGTAAGGAAAGCGAAAGTGTATATAAAAATAAGTTTTATTGAAGAATGTATAACGGACGTATTTTATTTATTAAACCTACCTTTTCTTTAAGTGCATTTTTTTCACTCTCACAAAAACAATTATATTTTTAGTGATCTGAGTATGTGATGCGAATGATCACCACTATTAATGGGGAAGCAAGTACATTAAAATGGGAGGTGAGTTGGTGTTTATTAGTGGTTGTACTCCTAAGTTCAGAATGAAAGATAGCGAAACAGTTACAAATATAAGGCTGCTAACCAAGGAGTTGATTTCGTTAGGGACTTGAGGTGGTTATGGAATATTATTTTTCCGAACATAGCATATTATGTTTCAGTATTGACTTTGCGACAAGAAAAGGGAAGCCTTATAGGAACTCCAAGATGACAAACTGGCAGGCTTTTGGCGAGTCGGTATGTAGTGATCTTTGGGAACTGCAGGAATTCAATTGAGAGTATTGAAGAAGTCGAGAATATTTTTACGACTGTAATGAGGTATAGCTTTGAGCCTACATGTAAAGTTATTTATTCGGGTAAAAAGAAACAGACAAAATAGTGGACCAGAGGTCTACAGTTAGGAAGTTATTTAAGAGAGCTAAACTAACGAGGAAGGATGAAGATTGCGATAGCTATAAAGCGAAACGGCCATAATGGATGATGGTTTTGTGAGTCGGAGGTGTTAAGGTTTCAACGATAACCAAATGGATAAGGTACCACTTATGCTGCTGAAGTGTGTAGCGGCACAGAAAATACGTATACCATTTTGCTTGTGTCTAATTATAGTTCAAAAACTCTGCTTTGGTACCACCAAATAGAGACAATAAGGCAATTTACGATTGCAAACTAGTTTATGGTACTTCGAGTCGGATGTCGGATTACCACACTATGTAACCACATCTTTAACAGCGTTTACAACGTTAGGTTCAACTTGCCCCCAAATGCTTGGCGCTGCTAACTGAGTCCCTCAATATTGAACCCAGTGCAAGGCGGGTGCCATGTTTAGGTTTCAATGAAACCGAAATGCATATGACACCTCGCTGATCATGCTGATGAAGTGTGTAGCGGCACAGAAAATACGTTATCCATTATGCTGGTGTCTAATTTTAATCCATTTGTCTAGTGTCCAATTTGGTACCGCCAAACAGAGAAAATAAGGCAATTTACGATTGCAAACTTGTTTAGGTGGATTCTGTGAACGAATTGTATAGATTTAGGCAGGTATTATTCAAGGACCCAGTGACAACCTGCAGATAACTCACAGACAGAGTCTAGCTTAGAGTCCCACTGTTGTTTAAATTTCCCATTTTAATTTTTCTTTCACTCGTTCCTAATTTACTCACAACAGCTGACAATATTCTGAAAACTAAACACCTGTTTTATGGTTGTTCCAAGTTTTATCAAAATTGAATAAACTTTTTAAGTGTTGTAAACATATTACTCCAGAATTGGTGACCCTGTTTTGCCAAACATGATTCATTTCAACAAATTATGGTATAAGAAAGTTTTTAAATTTTGGTATTAGCATAAGTCCCAATTTAAAAAATTATATTTCTCCTAAAACATAAAGACTTGTCAGATTATTATGAGCAAATGTTGTTAATTAGGCATTCAAAATCAAGAGTAGCATCTCAAGTAGTATGTTACTCTTTTGAGGCAGATTTGGAAGAGCTTGGCCAAACGTGATCCATTGCGACAAATTATGGAATAAGAAAGTTTTTAAATTTAGGGATTAGGATAAGACTTGTCAGATTATTATGAGCATTTCTTGTTTATTAATTCAAAATTTGGATTAGCATCTCAAGTTGTAGTTACTCTTTTGAGGCAGATTTATATAAAATTATTCATTGCATTAATCGGAGTACCATGCCATATAAATACTATATTGATTATTTTTATTAATAAAGTTCCACTGTGCATTGTTTCATATACAGTGAATGATACTATTAGCTTTTATTGACCATGAAAGTTTAAATTTTTGGTGGCATACCATCCCAGCAAAAAAATAACATCCAAAGAAGTCAATAAGATTCTGAACTTGTGATCCATAAGTAGTGTAAACTCGGATCATTTTCAATGAATTTAACATAGGCTTTTCATAGAAAGATGTTCTCCTTTTTTATACCTATTCAATGAATATGAAGTCATGTCCACAATGTTATGAAAAACTGATTCATTGGATTTTTATTTTTATCGCTGCTGAGAAATTGAATGGAATTTATTTGTAAACTAATAAATTTTTTAATAAATTAATTTTTCGAACAAATATTTGAAAAAAAGATCTTCTGAATACATTTTTAATTATATTTTTGGATGTTGTTTTTATTACTTTTTAAGATCCCAAAAATATATATCTTTTGATACTTTGGAAGTAGTAAAAATAAACTTCCTTAAAAATGACTTCTGTTTATTTTTGCGGGGATTTTTATCATTTTTCATTTTAATGTTTAAATTTAAAATGTTTTGTCTATAAATTTTTATTTTAAATTTACATTCAAATTCGAATCGTTTATTTATAAAACACTAAACATTTTTTTTATACCAACAATGATGACTAATAAATTTTCAATTTGTTTAAGCAAAATAATGGCAAAACATTAGCAAGAGTAATTGATTATTTTTAAAATTTTGTAGAAAATACTTACGATTAGAAAAGTTTAGGGAAACATTCGAAAATGCAACAATCGTTTGTTGAAATTTGTTTGGGAATGTTTATATTCGATCAATAATGGGTGTAAAACAGAGGTGTGCTAAGTCGATTACTAGAAGGGATTAAAAGGCAAAATACAATTAAATTTTATATTTATATGTAAACAATAATGATTAAAGATAATTACTTAGGACGGGTGTGTATTTCCAATTAAAAATTAAATTCAAATGAAATTAATTGCTTAAGAAACATGTTTTGTAAATTATTAAGAAAATTATTGGATGCCAAAGTTGTGCTTTTTGCAAAAACAATTTTAAAAGTTAAATTTTTTTATTATGCCTGACTGCCATAAATTAAATGAAAAAAAAATAATAATAATGAAAGAAACTGTAACAAAATATTTCCATTTTTTTTAAATGAAAAAAATCTTTATTCATGTTTTTTTTTTTTTTTTTTCATTTAGATGTCTGAGTGATTTCTTGCATGTAGTCTGTGTGTCAAAATGTGTTTTAAATTTCAAGGATCATTTTCAATTGTTTCTTATTTACGTGTTGAAAGTTTTGTTTGTTTGTTGGTTTATCTATTTGTTTGTATAAATGTATGGTCATCATAATTGTCGTTAATGTTTGTGGGCATTTTTTTTTAAGTTATAAAATTCCAAAAATCTGCTTGCCATAAAATTTAAAATAACTTATTAACTTTTCATATGGAAAAGACATCTGATCATATATAGTAAATATTCCAGCAGTTCTGATTGTGGTTATTTTTAAAGACATTCTTATCGTTTTTTAATAAAAAGAATTATAAGTCAGCGTTTAAAAACAGAGTTACAAAGCGGCACGGGGTTCCCCTGTGAATTCATATACGCAGTATTCCTTATTATTAAGCCTTTAATCTACTTTGTTTTGGAATTGACTCCAGTTTTTCCGATATATTACGATTTGTAAAATTAAAAGGACAAATATATCTCCATATGGTTGCCTCAACAATATTATTTTTATCGCAAAGTTATATTTTCATCGTAAACATTCTTATTGTTGAATTTATTTTATTTTAAAAATAATTTTGTTGCAGCAATTATACATTTGTTATCAATTTACAATTACATTGTTGGCACAACATTATTGTTGTTGTTAAAATTCCATGTTAAAAAAAATATTTTCAATGCTTGTATAGCTCCCATATAAGACCCAATTTGGGGAATCACCAAAAAGCGCATAAATACATGTGAATCTTAGTATCGACGTAATTTTCTGTAATAGTATGTTTTCCACTTAATACAAGTACAGGTCCATAATTGGCTCCTTCCCGAATTTTGGTACACATAGGCAATGGTGTAGGGTCGGTTTTGATCGACTATACCTTCTTCTCTCGTTGTGTTTGCAATTTTGAATAAAAAATGTTTTTCTTTAGTATTGTATCAATACACAATGGGGCAGAATTAAAAATTTGTGTAAATAAATCTGTAAGTTCTGATGGGCTGTTAGGATTTACGTTTGCAATGTTAAGTTTGGGAGGGGTAGCACAACAGTGGTGTACCACTCTTACAAATTTTTTAATCGTTTATTAAATATTTGTTTCTCGCCCGATTTCAAATATTTTTTATATATTACTGTAGATTCTTATAAGTCATACAAAATATGCATCTCCTATTTATCCCGTATAGTTTTCGAGTTATTTGCGTTTGAATTTTTAAGAATCTCAATTTTGCATATCCTTTGTCCATTTTTTTTTCATATATATCCTAGTATTTTCTAATTAAAAAATAAAATTATCTATAGAATAAAAAAGTGTATTCGATATCTTTACCGAGTCCAAAAATAAACGATTTTGAATTTGAAAATTTGCAAAAATTGTACTTTTTGTCGAAAATGTTTTTGCACTATTTTTTCTCTAAAATAAAATTTTCTCTACCCACATTTAATAATTTTATACTTTTCTGAAAGATATTTTCACAGAAATGATTTTAAAATAAAAAACAAGCCTAATAACTCAAGCGATCAAGGTAAACACCCTCTCGAATTTGATTAATTTTAAATGAAAGTTATGTTTTCTAAAAACCCAAAGTATGAATCGGTAAACTGAAAGTAGCTTAAGAATCCATAAAATGTTGTTAAAAGTTTTTAATCAAAATTTATGAGACTTTAGAGAAATATGGATTTTTTGGTCGAAATTTTACAAAAATTTAAAAGTTTTTTTTTTTTGTTTTCTCATTTTATATGACAAAGTCCTATATTCACCAAAAATTTCATTAAAATATCTTTACTAACAAAGATTTTATTATAGATAAAATATATAGCCCGAGTTCACACACAGCAATTTTTCTTGCCGCAATTCTGAGTTTATAGATGACAGAGAAGAAGAGAATACTAAACTTTTACATTCTCCTTACCTCTCTCGTCTACAAAGTCAGAATTGCTATAAATAATAATAATAATAATAATAATAATAATAATAATAATAATAATAAATAAATAAAAGAAGATTATATTAGAAAATTATAGTATAGATTCGATTTTCCTCATCTAAATGTCTTTGCTTAACTGACATATTTGTTTGTTATAAGGAAAAAGATTGAAATTAACATCTTTTACAGAATCGAAACTATGTCGCTTTAAAATTTAATAAATCGGTTTTATAATAATATACACCCTAGTGATATATTATGAGGATCGGTCCATAATTTGCCATAACTTCTTTATATGTCTCACTTCTGCCTCACACCTTGCAGAAATATCCAGTGTGCTCTTAAACGAAGTATCAGCCGTAGGTCTCCTATAGCGTAATATGTAGGAACATATTAATATAGTCGGCCTTAACTTTATTGTATACTTCCCTCTTATTTAATGGTAATCAATTTAAAATCTATTTATATATCTTTATATAATTTGACAATTATGCATTATTTTAAGATTTTACAATTGTAATAAAAAGTTATGTGACGTTTGTATTGACGCTTAATAGTAAAATGACTAATTTGAAGTAAATAGTTAGAACCACTGGGATATACATACATATAAAAATATGGTAAGTTCATATGATATATACATATCTACGTCTGGTTGTAAATGTGTTTGTAGGGTATATAAGTAATATTTAAAAATGTTGTTATTGTTTTTATTCAACTGAAATATGATTCATTAAGAATAATCTGTTTTCTACACTGAAAGCATTTAGTGGTGTCTACTTTAACGAAAAAAAAAAAATTAACTTGAACATAATTCGTGTTAAATCTTTTTTGTATACACAATGGGGATGAGTTCAGTATCTGTATCGTATAACCTACCGGTTAAAACTAATAGAAATATACAGGAAAGTTTTACAAGAGGATCTAAGTAAAAAATGATAGAAAAAAATTAAAAATGTGATTTTTTCACCTTCATTTAAATATTTCATATTATTGTCATCAACTACTATGTTAACTTCGAAGGCATAACATTCAGTCCAATTTGTACCGTACAAAAAACAATAAAGCCTATTTTCGGAAAATTTTATTGGTTTATTTAAAAAATATAGTGCATATAAAAAAACGGGTGTTTATGTTATGAAATGAGTTATATATTAACAATTAAGACCATACATACTATTTTTAATTTAAAACCCCATAAAAAATATGTTTTTTGGGTCCTGGGTAGATTCTGAGACGATCTAGCCATGTCTGTCTGTTGAAACCAAGATAGGGCTCGACCGACACAACGAAGGATGAGAAAATTTAGCCCAAATATTTATCTTATATAAGTTTTATTTGATATTGAAAATTAGCAAAATCGGTAAATAAATAAACATGTTATGAGAAAAATAATAGAATCACAGGGTGTCCGTTGTAGCTTAATT
This sequence comes from Phormia regina, assembly GCA_001735545.1. Lineage (NCBI taxonomy): Eukaryota > Metazoa > Arthropoda > Insecta > Diptera > Calliphoridae > Phormia > Phormia regina. Next base: position 13,427 of record MINK01009175.1, read on the forward strand.
TCATATTTTTCTGCTCGATTTGTCTTAAATAAATGCATGTACTATAACGAAATTTTCATGGATGGATATAAACTTAGGAATAAAGAATGGGCGCACTTTATCGCCCTCTTCCAAAATAAGCTGAAAGATCAAATAAATTTTGTACAAATACTGGGATAAGGAATTAAAAGTGGTCATACCACTAAGAGAAAACTGGGAGATAAATAACCGTAACATTGAAGGTATTGAAGTCTACACTGATGGCTTAAGGAAAGAAAATGGGGCAGGTTGTGGTGTTTTCCCTGAAAAATTGGATATTACCTACAGCGCTAGGCTTGATGATGCATGTTTTTGCCGTGTATGAGACCGATATTTACGAGCGATATCACAATATACAGAGATAGTCAAGCTATGATAAAAGCACTCTGTAATAGGAATATTAGATCAAAGGTAGTCAACTGTTGTCGCCGAGAGCTTTAGGTTCTCAGCGAACAACACTCATTGAAACTTTGCTGGGTACCGGGTCATAATAATATACAAGAAAACGAATAAGCTGACGAGTTGGTACGAGCAGGAGCAGATATGGATGTAAGCACAGCTTGCGAAAGTATCTATCCAGGTCTGAACTCAATTTATCTTAGGATACGG
>MINK01009180.1:375-11591 GCA_001735545.1 Phormia regina
TCGACACGTTACACACGGAATGACAAAATCAATATACCCCCCCCCCTTTTTGATGGTGGGTATAAAAAAAATTATCTGTAAAAAGAAAATATTTATCGAAAATTTTCTAATACAAAGAAAATTTCAAGAAATTTTCTATAAAAACGTGATTTTATCGAATATTTTCTATAAAAATAAAACATTAATCGAAGATTTTGTATAAAAGGAAAATATTTATCGAAAATTTTGCATGAAAAGAAAAAAGAAAAATTTTCTATAAAAAAAAAGAAAAATATCGAAAATTTTCTATAAAAAGAAAAATATTTATCGAAAATTTCCTATAAAAAGAAAAAATTTATCAAAACTTTTCTATAAAAAGAAAATTTTTCGAAAATATCTAAATAAACGTATACTTTATCGATAATTTTCTATATAAAAAAATATATATCGATAATTTTCTATATAAAAAAATATCGATAATTTTCTATAAAAAGAAAAAATTTATCAAAACTTTTCTATAAAAAGAAAATCGAAAATTTTTCCATATAAAAAGAAAAATTTTCGAAAATATCTAAATAAAAGTATAATTTATCGATAATTTTTTATATAAAAAAATATATATCGATAATTTTCTATCAAAAAGAAAAATATCGATAATTTCCCATATAAAAAAGAAAATTTATCGAAAATTGTCTATAAAAAGCAGATTTATAGAAAATATCTAAATAAAAGGAAAATTTGTCGCAAATGTGAAAAGAAAATTCATGAAAATTTGTTTCTATTTTCCCATCTTTTAAGACCCGAAGATAATGATGATATTGTTGATATAGCTAATCATGATCGTCCCGATTTGAAAGAACAATTGGGTGAATATTATATAGCAGAGGAACTATTATCAAATGCCAAAAGCTTGCTTATTGTTACCGAAGTATAAATTCCCCTTTTTATCCTTACAAATCCTTATATTCACCTTTTCAACTCTCCTTCTGAACACTAGATTAAAAATACAACAGCTGGTTTCATGTGGCTAAGTGATAATGTTAATCTTTTGCCTTTATTGGAAAATTATAATCTACAATCCTTTGGAAATTTATTGAAGTTTAATATTAAGGAAAGATTTAAAGAAAAGTTATTATATGTAACGTAAGCTTTGAATAATGAAAAGCTTTTAATTTTCTGATTTAAAATTTATTTGTTTCTGATTTTCCCAAGCACTGCTCAAAAACGTCCTTTGGAAAAGCTTTTCACCACAGAGATGGTAAATCAGATATACAAATATGTGGGAGAGATAACAAATATCGAAAATGTTAGTAATTTAAGGTGAGTTTGGAAATTCTCCAAGCTTTTTCAAAAGCTTAATTTTATTTTTATTTTATGAAGTCTATGTTCTCATCATATTGAAAGTCATGAGGGTCGCATTGTAGCCGTAAATGAAAAGAGATTTGTGCGTGAATTAGCTTTAAAGAAATGGGAAGAACTTAATGAAAGTAAGTTGAAAGTCATAAACTTTAATATGAAATATAATTTTATAATTTGGATCAACTTTTGTATTTTTGAGAAATAAAATCCTATGATTATTACGTTCAATTGCGTAGACGACAATTTGGTTTTTACTATAATATACCAGATGGTAAAACACATGCTCCCTATGATGCCCATTTAAATGTCTTTGTCATACAATTATTTGGTTTAATGAGTCCCCATGATCCGCGTAGAATATTTCGTTTTTTGTCAACAGCATTTGCTGCATTTCCTGATAAAGATTATTGTTTGCTTTCGATAAATGTGATTGATCGTATTACGCCAGCTTTATACGAAATATTGAAATATTTCATAGTAAGTTGTATAATAAAAACTTTACTTGATTTTTAATAAAACAAATTTTTGAAAGCGTGTTGCTCCCCGACCCGGTTGCCGTATAGACGAACATCTCTTCATAACCCATCGCAGTGCAGTTTATGCAGATATAAGTCTATTTCCCGTCACAACAAATGATGTAGATCCTATTAAAACTCTGATAATGCAAGAAAGTCTTGATAAGCATTATTCTCCTAGACGTACGCCACGTTCTCGTATATCCACTATAGCGGATCGTATTTCATTTAAATCGTATCTTTCACAACGTAGTGATTCATATGTGGAACCAACGTTGCAACAATATGATATGGATCATGTAAAAGAAATATTGAAAAATATTTTTGAAGATCCATTTAGTCATTACAAATGCTATACCATTAGATGTGGTGATTCCTCCAGAACGAAAGATGATAATATTATGGTGGGATTTGTAATAGTAAGGTAAGGTCTTCGGGGGAAAATAAAAAACATTAATTATTTATTTTACTTTCCTTCCACAGACTTTTTCATTTAAGCTGTTATCTCAAAAAACATTATCATGTCTTCAAAGAAAATGAATTTCAAAATTTCCTAAAAGCCGAAGTGGTTATATTGAAAATTCATCCCTTCTTTCGTTTCCAAAGTGATCTAATATTTCGGGAATTGTCTAGACAAACTGGTTATCGTTGTTTTTATTATTTTCGTTCCACAGTAAGTTACTGTTTGGATTTAGATTTTTGTTAAATTATTTAATATTTTTTTCCGGTTGCTTTCTTTTACAGGATCAGTATTATCTTTCTAATGATCTTGTGACCAACATGCAACCTTTAGAACCTCGTCGGGTGAAAAAATTATGGTTTAATTATTTAGATAAAAGTCATAGTTGTAGTAAACATTTTCATGATAAATTAAACAATAATATTGATTTACTGAGCGATAAAGTTGCTGTATATATAAATAACTTAAGACCCTGCATTAATTTTGGTAATCAAATGAATATAGTTATAATAGGATTCAACGATATCTGTAAGGCATTTTTGAGATTAATGATTTTTAGCTGGCATAATTTAAGGTAAATATTGAAGATTATATATTAATATTGTTAAAAAATTTATAATAAATCCTTATCATTCAAAAACTAATCAAATCTACCCCAACAATAGAATTAACATTTAAAGGAAAGAATATTAATAGAAGGATCTAAATTTTCAGAAAAATTAAACTCTTTACAAAATTTTTCCTTAAAATTATTTTTGTTTCTTCGAAAGTGTTTATGAACTCAGAAGAAATTAGTTCCAAAACTTGTTCTACATTGGCGTTACGACCAATGATTTTTGTTTGAAATTGTCACCTCCAGAACTAGTTCCATAGAAGTGTTATTCTGTGGAAATATCAATGATTTTTGCTCGAACTATTGCTATAGAAGCGTTAGGGAACGGTTTCAGAAACTGTTTTATATTTTATTCCAACGATTTTCGAATTTATGAAATTTTTTATACAAGTTTTTTAAACAGTTCTAGAAGTCATACTGAATTAGTTCTTAAGCATTAGTTCTCTAAAGCATTTAAAACTTATTTAGAACCACAAATAGGTTCTATTAGTGTCAGAATTAGTTGGGATACTATTAGTCCCGAGGATGTTATAAGAGAATAAATTTTTATTATGGTTACGAAAATTTTACAATATTTCTTGATCAATATATCTTTGGGACTTCTCTCAAAATGGGTAGAATATTACTTTACAGAATCAAAGCTATGACAAAAGGCTATTAAGTGGATATCAAGCTTTTTAATATCGTTTAACTGTGGAAATTAGGTTAGACTATACCTTGGGTTTCCAATTAAAATTTTAAATGATGACTTGCGGAATGAGAGTATAGCTGTGTTTGGTTCTTGGTTAACATTTATTAAAGATCAGTTTTCAGTTTCAGCTTCAAAATTTAATCCAAATTCTTTCCCTGTAAAAGAATCTAAAGTGGTTTTGATTACATCAGTTTTAAAATTAATGACTTAGAACATATTCTAAAAATGTTCATGGGGATTTCTTTTTTAGATTGAGGTGAAGTTAAAGGCGTAAATTTTCTTTAAATATCTTAAATTATAGCAAACATGCTTTCAAAAGTTGTTAATGTGTGCTTTGATCAACTTTGAAACTTAAATTTAATATTTCACCATAAACTGCTTTTTCACCATAAAACTAATTTTTTATCTCAACACTATTTTTTCCATTTCAAAACAACATTTTCACTACATAATCAATATTTTACAATAAAACAAATTTTTCGTCACAAAACTATGTTTTCCCCACCGAACAAGTTTTACACCACAAAGCTTGTATTTTTCCAAGACAGACCTAAATTTTCCTCTTAAAACTAGTTCTTCAGCTCAAAACTTGTTCACCACAGACATTTTTCACCACAAAATACATTTTTGAACAAAAAATAAACGCCGAATTAGTTTTTTATTTTTTATTTTATTTTGTGGTGAAAAATAAATGTTATGGTAAAAAATTTATTGTTTTGGTGAACATTTTTTTGTTATTTTTTACGTTAAATAAAACTTGTTTTTACCACAAAACCAATTGTTCACCACAGAAATAATGTTTCCCAACAAAACAGTTTTTACAACCTACACCAATATAGCTGGAGGGGATATTATGCATTTGTATTGATGTTTTCTAACACCCAAAAATATTGATCTAAAAATCACCTTAATTTTTAATCACTCTCTGCATCGATGTCCGCCCTTCTGTCCATCCGACTGTCCACCCATGTTAACCTTGTAATCATAGTACAGGACTATATATTGAACATAAATAATGAAATTTAACATAAGAACGAAGCCATTTGAAATTGGTTTTTATAGATCCATTATTACACCTAGCCCCTAAAATAATGTCCTCCCGATGATGGGGTTTAACGATCATAAGTCCCTTAAATAGAGCAATATTTTAATGGCATATATAAGTTCCATATAAGTCTAAATCTATGTACTGAATTTCAAGAATATCAGTCCTACCATAGCTCTTACATAAACCCCTTGTTAGAAAATGACTTTAACGGACTTAAATTCATTTAAAATGTTACTATCAAGTTAAAATTCCACTCAAATAAATTTTATATAAATATAAATGATAGTAGGAAATATTACGAAAACCAATCAACAATCTTGCATCACTGATTCCCTCGCCTTTTTTGATGTTCTGTTTTGATGGCTGTTCATTACCCGAACCAACTCTTTTAGTTACCTCCGTATGGGGGCCCCTAAGCGAGCTACAGGGCGTATGGACAGCCTTCTTTGCCACCGAAGTTTGTTGGTCGTCCCAGACCTAGCCCTCTTAACGACTACCTTTGAGAGCCCTTAAGAGTGCCGGATGGATTCTGGCCAACACTCTTCGATGAAGATGACCTCAAGTCAGTGTTTTTATAAGGTTTGAATCGAACCAACATGACGCTTGTATACAGGGGGATCAGTCTGATAATAATTCCAGCCAGATCTTTCGATAATCAACCAAAAGTGTATAAATTCATATAGATATTAATATCAACATTATATTCTGTATTGGTAGGTTTTATTTTATTCTTAATATGAGTGTCAGTCCTCAATAGGACCCTTAGTCTATTAAAAGACCCAACTACAATTTTGATATAAACAATGGTGTCAAGGTGGTGTCTTACCGACTATATTTTTATAACCACCATTAATAAGACGGGGGGTATACTTATTTTGTCATTCCATAAGTAATATGTCGTATATATATTCTGGGTTGTGGTTCAATTATGAGTCGATCTTGCCATGTCCGTCCGTCTGTCCATCTGTTGGAAGCAGGATAGGGCTCGAACAAAAAATCGTAGTAGAATGAAATTTGGCTTAAATACTTAAATAAGATTTATTTGGGCTTGAATTTTAGCAAAATCGGTTAATAAGGAAAAAAGTTAAGTGAAAAAAATATTAGTAGCACCCTGTGCTCCTAAAGCAGTTTTTTGCTGATATTTTTTAAACAAAAGAATAACCTAAATTTTATACGCATAGTTCGAGGGTCGATATAAACTCGGAAACCAAAAACTTCACTTACGGGGAAAATACTAGAAACTCAGGGTGTTCGTTGTAGCTCCATTTCATAGTTTTCTGCTGATATCTCTTAAACAAAACATGTACGATAAGGAAATTTTGTGCAGAAGTTCAGGGGTCAATATAAAATCGGAGACCAAAAATGGCGTTGCACCGCCCACTTTACCGCATACCACCAATATAAAGTGAAACGTAAACGAAATTTTTATCAAGTAGTTCAAGGATCAGTTCTTAAAACAAAAAATGGGTGTGGTCCGTCCTCTTGTCCACAAAATACTAGAAACACAGGGTGTTCCTTTTATCTCCATTTCATAGTTTTCTGTTGATATCTCTTAAACAAAACATGTACGATAAGGAAATTTTGTGCGGAAGTTCAAGGCCGATATAAACTTGGAAACGGAAATTGGGCATGGTCTGCTCATATTTCATAGTTCTCTGTTGATATCTCTTAAACAAAAGCATGTGCGATAACGAAATATTGAGCAAAGTTCACCTCCCATATACGGCAAAAAGCCAAGGAAATTTGGAACAAATGATTCAAGGATCAATGTAAAATCGGAAACAAAAATGGTCATGATCCGCAAACTTTACTGCGCTTGTTCTTTCTCGTTTAATATAGCTAAACCTTTTTACCACAAAATCAATTTTTCATCACAAAACTAAATTTTTCACCAAAAAAAGTATTTTTCATCTTATGAAAAGTTTTTCACCACAAAACCAACATTTTACCAAGAAAGAAGATTTTTCACCACACATGTTAATTTTTGTTCCACAAATTGAATTTTTTACCACCAAACAATTATTTCAGAACAAAAAATGTTCATTTAATAAAAAACTTCATTTCTAACCTTTTAATCTCCTTATTATTTAGCCAAAATAATCTGGCCACCATTAATTGTTTACCTCAGTTAAATATAACTGTAATTTGTAGTCCTGGCATAATGGAGGCGGATCATGAAAATGCTTTCAAATGTAAAACTTGCAGTAATAAAACTAATGAAACCTGTTGGATTGATTTCAAAAATAGTGATGACTTTATTACAGATGTATGCGAAAGAATGGACCTAAGAATATGGATTAAATTTGTAAATGACAAAATCAAAAATATTGATGCGTAAATATATAATAATTTATGGTAAAATTACATAAAATCATTTTAGTTCAATTTAACAGAGATCAACAATTACTAACAATGCAAACGGGTTGTGAAATCTATTACGAAAAACTTTTATTTTTATGTGGTACCGACTTTGGTGTTCCCGAAAGTATATTCGAAAACAATTCTCCACCACCAAATTACTCTCACATCAATAATCGTTTTGATAAAATTTTATTTTATCATAAATTGGATATTTTATTAAATGATTTACCTAAAAATATTAAAAAATCCTTAGTGGTTTATGGCTGTCATGTGAGGGCTTTTGAATTCGTGAATTTTCTTTTAAAACATGGCATCAAAGGTGAAGAAATACATTTAGTTATGCCCTATTCTGGGGAAAATCGCCAAATGGGTTTAATGTTAAATAACTCTAAGGAGGATACACGTATTGAAGAAGTTTTAAGAGAAATGTTAGAAGATTTGGGTGTAAAAATTTTTGAAAAATTTAATTTATGCGACTATTCTCTGCACGATGACGATGAGAACTTAAAAGAAGTTAGTTTTAAGAAATTTATTAGCAATGAAGTGATTACAATGGAATGTGATTTATTTGTTAGTTTTTATGAAGTATATTTAGCGAGACCATTATTGGAAAGTAAGTTAAAGTTGAGTAAAAAAAATAGAATTAAAAATTGTTTATAATTATATTATTTTCCCTTTAGTTTTGAAAAAATCCCATATAGAAACCAAGGGAAATTTCGTTTTAGTAGATGAAAATTTTAAAACTTCTGTTTCCCATATTTATGCTATGGGAAATTTTATAAAACATCTAATAGAACCCAATCATCAATACCATTTTGTTAGTCCTCAAGAAGCAGCCGAAAAGGTCTTTTTTTATTTCAAATTTCCATTAATAATTTCAAATAAATTTATTTTCAATAATTTTTCTTTTCCAGCTAATAAATAGTTTGAACTTAATTGTTGCTAAAGAGAGTGGTGCCGCTCTCGAGCAAAAATTTTCTAAACCAGTTTACTTTCAAGCTCAATTACCCATGGATTATATATTTGTTAAGGTTACCATACCAAAACGTTATTTGGCAAATCATTTAGATAATGAATATGGTTTTCCTATGGTCACCTATAATGAAGGAGAATTTTCTAGGGTACGCTTAAATGAACATGGCATAGTGGAGGAAATCGTTGTTATAACGAAAAAGGTAAATAAGAGAAATTTCAATAGTTTTCAATTAAATTCCAAAAGATTCAGTTGTGCAGAATTTTTAAAGGCCCCGTTACCCTATCGTTAATGTAAATATAGCAAATCAGCTGATATGTTTTACTTATGAGAGTAAAGGCTCAAGCACTCAGCTTGACAATGTAACGTGGAAAAAAAAGTAGCGTGAAACAGTTTAAGCCAGGCGCGGATCTAGTTCAAGCTTTTGGGGGAGGAAAATAGAATGACTTTCACAACTATTTCCTTAAATTTTATGATTTAGTACAAATTTTCCACTAAAAGTTTTCATTTTGGAGAGGGAAATTTCCCTTTTTCCCTCCTCGTGGATCCGCCCCTGGTTTAAGCGATATCAATTTTTATATCATAATATGTAACAGAGAGTATAAATTCGCTCTCTGAGAGAATTATCCCACGTGTAGACAAAAATATTAGTATTATAAGAAATATTATGAGACTGTTGTGATAAGATTTCTCTACACAATTATCTTGTAAGATTTACTGTCAAAAAATGCACGTATGGAAAAGTTTGTTTGTGTGTGAGCATGTGTTATAGATGTAATATAATATAAACAAAATGTTTACTCTCAAATTTGACACTCTCTGTTAGTGTTATATCACATATTATGTCTATGTGTAGACGGTATGTTACGTTGAGTCTACATTAGAGAAATTTGTATTAAGACAAACGTCAAATTTTTGTTTGAGTTGCAGATAATTTTTTATCTCTGACAATTATAGGGGAAAACGTATATCATAATAAACCTTGTAAAAAGTACCAACAACAGTGAAGCTGTCGTCTTTTTCTAAGCATTATCAAGACAAAGTTGTCAGAGCTCGAGCACTGATAATTTTCTTTTAACGTTGTAATAATGCCAACAAATTCAGTATATATTAGATAAATCTTTATCATAATAAAATTTTGACTTTTATCTTGATAAAAATTTGTCCAATATAGACTCGACGTTATACACGTCTGCATAAAGCTCAAATTACAATAGCGCGCAGGCAGCTGTAGTGTGTGCTGTCACAATCAGCTGATAATTTAGTATGCACTGTTTGTTATGGTGTTTATTACATTTGGTCAGCAGCAGTGCTATTTTATTTAGCCCTGTTTTTGAATTTACTGCGCAGATATAATATTGAGAGCGAGACAAAGAATGTGAACAAAGAAATGAGGGACTTAAATACACAAGTAGAATAAAGCAAAATGATGGTTTTAAATTGTCACTGCATTCGTTTAAATGTAATTATAATAGCAGCAAAATGTTATACTGACAGTGAACAGCTGATAATTTTTGCTTTAACGGTTGCTGACTACGCGTGATTGTAATTCTAGGTTAAGACAGATTGAAACAGTTGATTGCGATACGATGATTTTTTTGTTCACTATTTGGGGCCATAGTATAATTGTATAATTATAATTATACAATTTTTTCATTGACATGCCTTGCAGTGCTGTCAAATTGTTTTTGTATTTCTATGTAATTTTTTTGTGTGAGTGTTTTACTGTTCCTCTCCATTATTCTCTCATTTTGTGTTCATATCAGTAGTAGTTTTACACTAACAAAATACCATAGCATAATTAAAAAGTCTTGATTGCGAAAATCTCTGCCATCAAGGCGGCAGAAAATTGACTAATGTACTATAGAATTTTCGGAGTGAATATTAAAATCCGTACCGATAGTCAGCACGCGATTAAAATTCACTCAGGTGTCTTCTTGACATCCAGGCTGGTACATGAATGCCCGGTATCTCTAAATTAGATGGTGAGACATTCAAACCCAGATCTGGGTAAGGGGTCTTTCAAACACCCTGGGAAACATAGTGGGCGAACTAGCTAGAACTGGTTCCCACCTTCGAACTGGGTAAAATGACCAAATAGTAGGAGATTCGATGTCATCTTGCAGATCTATGATACTGCAATATCTATCGAATATAGCTCAGCAAAGATGAGTCCACTTGCTCCACCTCGAAAAGAATATGGCCCCATATATGATTACTTGCGATTGAACTATATGTTGTCAAGGGGCACTGTGTAGCCGATGCCCACGCTAGAAGATAAGAACACCTTTACAACGATTTTTGTAGAAGTTTTTTAGATGAGGAAGAGATAGTGAAACAACTTCTATTTCACTGTCATTGTCTTGTTTGTATTGGGGCTACAGAACCTGGTCAGTCTGCATTTAACATCAGACAGATCATATCATTCATACGGGCGTCATGTTGGTTCGATCTAAACCTTTTTAAATAAATGTGGACAAAAAAGTCTTTATTTTTGGCCCATAACTCGTTTGTTTATGAAGGAATTTGGTTGGTTCAAAAACCGAAATTTTATAAAAATATTTATAACCGAACAGTATAAAAAATTTAAATCTATTGCTTAAACAAGGGCTTGCAAAAAAAAAAAAACAAAAATGCGTTTTGCCAGATATCTAAAATATTATTGAACTTATTTATTTCATTTCTTCAGGACAGAAATTCAGAAAAAATCTCCCAGTCTTCTTTGTAAAAATGAAGGCCCTAGTATATATAGAGGCTAAAAATATAGAGTTCTAAAAATCGGTTTTTAAGCATATCTCTGCCATTTATAAACCGATCTTGCAGAATTTCAGTAGTTGAAATTTCGAAAGGATTTCCGATCGTTTGATATATATTGTTTATGGCAGTTATCGGTGAGCTACATAAACGTTATTTCAAGCAACACACAGATGGATCATTTCTTACAAGGATCCCGAAAATATCTACTTTTTGCTTTCCAACAAAAATTGTGGAAATTACAAACGGTGGTGATGAGTATAACGAAAGCAAAGTAATAGTCGTTCAAGCCCGACCATATGATATCCTACACTATTGGATATGAGGACCATGATACGGGAAGGGATAAACTGTGTACTGATACTAAAAGTGTAAAAAAAAATATACCAATAACATTCTCATGTACCTGTAGTTATTAAAACACATTTATTTATAAAAATTCAAACAAAACTAAACTTCATTT
>MINK01009203.1:0-10480 GCA_001735545.1 Phormia regina
CTTTACGGCCCACCTTCCATATAATGTAAAATTTGGAAAACTTGATGGTGGGTAAAATAGATTCGGCCGAGCCGAATATAACATTCTCACTTGTTAATTATTCAAATTAACAAGAAAATAAGCCAAATAAATTACTCAACCTCAAAATTTGGAATATAACTTGTATTTGTTTCTTATACATAATACACGTAATAGGACTTTTCCAGCTATCTACCATGTATAGTTTAGAAAATACTAGCAAGTAAACAAATATTACCCTTGTGAAGTTTTTTAGTTTTTTAACCGTCATATTTTTACCAGAAATCTTAGCGATTTGAAAAACATTTCCAATTGCAAATATCCGTAGGAAATTTCTGACATCGGAGTTGTCAAGTCTGATACCTGTCCCTTTAGACATTTTTTTTAGAATAATAGTGTTTATACCTAGACCATGTTAGGATGTCCGGGAAGTATTTTCTCGACACTTTGTGTAATAAGTTAAGAACATATAGAGTAATGTGCATTATTATTAATTATGCTAAAAAAGTAAAATACTTTATTTAATTTAAAGCAGAATCTTTATGTAACCACTATAACCACATATGCAACGCCGCGTACAAGGTGTAAAAATTACTGTACTTGAAATGTATCGAATTTTGATATTTTTTGGTTAATGACCAGGAAGGGTAAAAAAAAAAATATCTTGATTCTTTTTTTTTTTTTCTTGGATTAAAATTGCTTAAAATATGTTTAAATATTTTTAACTCTACCCAAAGTGTGTTGTGTTAGAAATCTTCTTTTGGGTGAAATCATTTGTTACCTACCTTGATTGCCAAGGTGTAATTACTCCGTCATTTGGGCCACCAATAAGTACCATTTTATCCAAACGCGTAAGAGCATTTTTAAACTCTGAAGAATTTGTTGACTTCAGTTCGTTGTTAATATAAGGCAAAAAAACACTAAACTTAAGATACAAATCCTGTTTGTTAGGATCATTCCAGTAGTTGCCTACTGAAGTATGTTGCCCCACTTTCGAATAAAACAATTCATAAGCCGTTTTTGCAGCTAAATCCGGAAAAATTAAATGTAAAAAACTTGCTGCAATGTAAATGAAAAATTACGTATTATATATTTTAATTTAATTTTTTAATACTATATTACTTCCATACTGCCCCGCTTGAGGGGAGGATAAGGATATAAATACTTTTACATTATGATTAGGCATAGATTGTATAGTAGCTCGAGCTAGCAATCCACCTTGAGAATATCCTGCAAATAAAAATTTTAAAACAAATAGTGTAGCTTTAGTATACATAAAGGTATGTACATCGAATACATTTTTATATCTAATACAGATATTACCCAAAACTATAATTCCATCTGGGTGTAATTTTTGGATTTCTTCGAGGTAATCCCTGTATTGGGACACCTGTTTCCATGCATTCTCAAGGCTATACCAATTACTAAATAACTCGCAATTATAAACCTTTGTTCCAGGATGTTGCTACAATTTCCAATAAAAAATAAAACCTTCAATAAAATTTTACGATAAATGTACAAACCGATTCAATGAATCGCTGTAAAGATATCATCGACTCGGAGCCAGAAAGAATTCCATGGAAAATTACAACCGGCTTGAATGCTACCGTTGTTGAAATTATTCCTATTGCAAAAAAACATTGTAAAAAAAGTCGGATGAAGTTCATTATTTGTTTTTAAATTGTGCATCAGAGACCTGCGCCGAACGATTTTAACGGCGGCGGTGGCTTTTCTAAAAATTGTAGGCGTCGGCTCAAAATCGGCAGTTAAGACTCAACTATGTTAGCATACTTTCTATTCTACTGTAACTTACGCCAAACTTCTGCGTGAAGCACTTCAAAAATGAAAAATGTTCAACTTTAAAGTACTGAAGTACGTAAATACATTTTGCAATATATAAAATTCAAATCATCATACCTCAAAAAACGGTATTTTTAAAATTCTTAAAAAATATATATAATCTTGGCATATTTGAAGCTGCAGTTCCTTTCAGTTTAGAAGTTGTGAATCAAAATAAAATCTTATTCGCAACAAATCCTGAACTTTCTCTGTATATAATTTGCTAATATTTTTTTTTTACTTTCCAATGCTTTCTGGAAAACGCATACAAATATAAAACTTTTTCTAACTTCTCCATAAGCTTTTTCATCTTACAAATCATTTGCAAAATCAATGTATTCCAAACATTTTTTTAAGTAACTTAGCGTCTTTCGAATGCGCCGGAGTTAAGAATCTCTAGTAGAATGCGGAAATAAGCGAATTTATGTAATTTTTAACCACCGTATTCAGAAAAACTTAAAAGCTTTACTAGCCATTTTTAAGCAAAATTCCTTAAAGTTGTATTCAAAAATAATTTGCTTATTATACCTTCTGTATAATATTTTAATAATGGGTCGAACCTACTTTAAGGCTTTTTTAAGTTTCCCAATAAACCAAAACATATCAGAGTGATATCGAAACGATATTATCTAGGTGATAAAAATTATCACTAGTGATAATCGTTTTCGAATCTAAAACGATTGTTTTTACGAACTAAAGTGTATCTTTGCTTTTAATATCGTTTTTCCATAAAATTATGATATCGTGTCCGATATCGTAACTTCCAAAAGTAACGATAGTAAAATCGTCTGTACCAAATTTTATTCTGAATGATTTTAATATTAAAAGATATATTTTTTCTAATTAAATACTTAAAAAAATCATTACACAACATTCATACATATTTTATGTAAATATCATAGTATAATTAGAAAGTATACTCGTAAGAACAGCTGTTTTACAATTTTTTCGTTGATAGCCTAATTATAAAGTACTCGCACATCTACATAAACAACATTTCCTTGTATTTTGTTAGTGTAAAACTACTCCTCACAATGTCAAAATGATATGAACAGAAAATGAGAGATTAAATGAGAGGAATAGTAAAATACTCACGAAAAAAATTTACATAGGAATACTAAAACAATTAGACAGTAACGCGATGGCCGTCGATGAAAAAATTGTAAAACAGCAGTTCCATAGTATAATACCAGCATACCATAGTATAATAACAAAGTACTCGCACATATACAAAAACAACAATTCCTTGTATTTTGTTTGTGTAAAACTACCGCGCACAATGTCAAAATGCTATGAATAGAAAATGAGACAATAAAAGAGAGGAAGACTAAAATACTCACGAAAAAATTTTACTTGGGAATACAAAAACAATTGACAGTAATGCGAGGTGTATCAATGAAAAAATTGTAAAACAGCTGTTCTTACGAGTATACTTTCTAATTATACTATGGTGTAAAACTACCGCTCACAGTGTCAAAATGCTATGAACAGAACATAAGAGAATAAAGGAGAGAAAGACAAAAATACTCACGAAAAAAATTTACATGGAAATACAAAAACAATTTGACAGTAACGCGTGCTGAGTCTACATTAGTCAAATTCTTATCAAGATAAACGTCAAAAAAAATTATCGTGATAAAGATTTTTCTAATGTAGATTGAATTTGTCACTATTATTGCAGCGTTAAAAGAAAATTGTCAGCACTCGAGCTCTGACAACTTTGTCCTGATAATGCTTGGTAAAAGACGCCATATTGATTGTTGTTGGTACTTTTTACATGGTTTATTACGATATATGTATGTAGGTTTTCCCTTATAATTAACATAGATAAAAATATCTGCAATCAAACAAAAAATTGACGTTTTAAACCAAAATTTCCGAATATACCATGTTAGTTCAATAGGTTTTATGATTAATCTTTTTTTTATAACTCCGAAACTACTGAGCCGATTAAAACGCAATATATAAACGGATTAAAGCTAGTATAAATAAAAATAAAGTAATAATACCGGACTAAAATTTGGAGTTACTAATGGAACCACATTTCATCAAAATTGCATACTAGTTTTTCAAACCCATTTTTGCAGTTTTTGCGTTATCAATACTTTTAATAAAAATAAAATACTATCTTTATTTCCTACAAAATTTTATCGCATTTTAAAACTGTTTCCTTAAAAAGTATTTATAAATTATAGTTTTAAATGAAAGGAAATCATCATCATCATGAAATCATCAATTAAAAACTAATACTGAGTTTTTATCCATTTAAGAATAATAAACGATTTCTTCTCATAACCTAACTTTATAATTTGGACACATATTCACTTATATACTAAGATTTATTACAACTACCTACTTACCTTACAAATGTCCTTAAATGGTTTAGCTATAAGCGAAAACATATCTCAACATTTTTAGTATTAACTAAACTACAGGATAAAGCATAATAGTTTAATAAATAATTTAAAAATGTTTATATTTAGACTTGAATTGTTCCAAGTTAAAGTCATAACTTCTGTATGTTTAATAATTCACAGTTCAATATTTAAAAGGTGTTTGGGCATCAATCCAAAATATGAAAAAATCTCTTTTTATTTGCAATCAATTATTAGCTCGTAGAAAGTTTTTGAAAGTTTTAGTATAAATGTCAGAATGCTTCTAACAAAGTTGCAAAAAAGGGGAGAAAGAAAGAAAAGGAGCTACCAACAAGTCTAACTTAAACTTATCACAAGATTATTTAATACTATACAAATCCATTCAGTTTTTAAAATAATTTACATTTATTTGTATTCAGTTATCTCGTGATTGTGTTTTAGTTAAATTTTGTGCTTAAATTAATCACAAGTTTTAATTTCCTAAGAATTTCAGAGTAAAAGTATAAGATATTCTATAGGACTTTTATAAACTTGTCTAATAAATCATTCAAATATACTATTGTAACTACCTACTTACCTTAATTTAACGGAAAAATTATTTCATATTTAAAATATATAATTCTCTCTCACAAATTTAAAAATTCTTAATTTTAAGCACGACGGGGAACTTTATCTTTCAAAATAAAGTGTGCTCCAAATGTATTATGGGTAATTTTTTTGGTCTCCATGTATTTATCGTTTTATATTGTTTTATTGCTATTACTTTTAAAAAATAAGAATATATCCGTTCATATTATTATGAAGCTTAAGAACACAAACAAATTGACAAAAAAAAAATGAAACTTAAAGAGAAATGTTTGGAAATTGCGGATATGTCTTGACATTTGCATGAAAAAAGTTATAATTGATAATAATAAATATTATAAATATATATTATAAAACAAAACAACAGTCTGAATTTCACATTGTTCAAAAAAGAAAAATCTAAAAACCTAAAAACAAATGCAAAAACATGACTACATCTTCGCAAACAGAAGAGATAACGAATAATGCTGTTAAACAATATAATAAGTTTATTCATATTATAACCAAAAGTAATAATATAAATGCCATACAAAAATATTGGCATAACTAAAGAATAAATTATCATGAATTTAATATTAATATGTAGGTAGAAGCATATTTACATATGTGTATCTATTTATTAAATGTTTATGTTTATTTTTTTATTACCTTTTTTAATAACAAATATCAATTTAAATAGTTATAGTTTGTAAATCGTTATTATTAGAATCTAATTCGCTTTATATCCTCCATACGAAAATCGGTTCTTGATATATGAAACACAAAAAGAAAAATTATTAAATAAACATTTTTGGAAAATAAATAACTATACTTACCGCAATGTCAGTATTGTCCGAACTTCATTAGGTGTTATACGCCATGAAGACAATTCCGAACTGTTATCAGGATTCCAATAATCATTTAGTTCAGATACTTTTTCAAGGTTTAAAAGTGTAGCAATTTGTGTGAGTCTAGTCATTTTGTCACGAATTGACCATGATGTGGCACTTGCCAAATAAGCGCCCAAAACACGTACTTCTTGATCCAATACTAAGCCACCCAACTATATGAAATATGAAATAAATAATATGTTTACGTTTTTAAGCAATTTACTTACACGATTAAATGTACACTTCTTGATGGTTCTTTCTAAACGCAATGTCAGTTCGGTAGCCACAATACTAATTAAAGCGTCCGTATTACGTGGTGTAAGCATTTGCTTAAATGTATTTAAAAGGCCATCAATCTGTACTATCAAAAATTGAACAAATGTTTCGCCAGCCTCATATGATGCTAGTTCATCCTTAAATTATATGTGAATAGTTGCAACAATATAATATTTTGTTTAAGATGTATTAATGTTACCTCTGTAAAATGGTGTTTATAATTAAGGAACTGATCTACCCATGGATGCAGACGTGGTTTTATTGCACTAGAGCGCAATTGCTGCATCCCGAAATCAACGCAAGCTTTTAAGGTATCTCGAACCGTTTTAAGTTCAGCAAGGCAACTTTCGATTAGTTGCTTCTCTACATTAGTTATACCAGGAAAAGCTCCTTTAATCTCTTGTTCCATAGTTTGCCACAAAGTTTCAATATATTCGGTTGACATATCTGCATTGTTAAGCTGGACAAGAAAATTTATACGAGATTTTTCTATGTCACTTGACTGTATTCTACCCTGTTGTAAAGTACTTTGTATAGCATTATATGCTTGTGCCAAATCAATATATCCTGATGGATAACCTAGTTTTAAAGGATTACGTAAAGCGTTGACAAAATCACTATCTAAACATGTGGCAGCGTTATTTATAACAGCGCAAGTCCCATTTACTGATTGAGTGGACAAGGATCGTCTTATTGACTTTCTTAATATAAAGAAAACGTCATCAACCATTGAAGAGCACAACTGGCCGCTTTCATATGTATCCAAAGCAATTGCCTTAATGACACTTTCCTCCATAAAGTAGCTACCAAACAATAAATCTTATCAGTTCGCCAAAAGTATAAATTATCAAAATGTCATATTACCGTTCAAATAATAGATAAGTTCCAAGTAATTCTTGCATTTGTCTACTTAAATCGGACTGATTTAATACCTGTTTCATTTTTTCCATTTTAGAATTTTGTAATGTTTTATCCAAAGAACTCGCATCTATGTCGGCCTGAAATAATGAACATGTAACTCAAAAAGATTGTTCAAATCATAATTAAGTATGTATGCACTTTCTAACGCATTGTAAAAAAAAAATATTTACATACCGTGATGCGTCTTTTCATAAAGCGGAAGTATAATTCTGCTCTTGAATGAATGACTGTTATCTCTACAATAATCGCATCAATATCTTTAGGGTTAAGCTTATCAATAGATCCTCCTGATGGTTTTCGATAATGTCCTAACGCTGCCGTTGAAGCGCTGTTACTAGTTGAGGAACTGCGGGAGCAACCTTCATTAACTTGTTGCATTCTAAGTCCGATTTTACGATTTTTATTAAATTCAAGTAATAAGCATTTTACGTCCATATCACATTGTCGTTGCAATACCTGTAACATGTCAAGCAAATATCCAGAGCCGTAACAAGCTTCAATAATTGGTTGATTGACTTCAATAACACGAGCAAAATTTTCCAACAATGACGTCAATGTATCTGCAAATGCCAATGGCAAACGCTTTTCAGCTTTTGCTATTTCCATAGAGTTCCGCAATTCTTTCTGGGCTTTGGCTGACAATTTGGTACAAATATAATTGGAGAATTTTTCGATACCTTCCAGATGACATCCTAGCAAAGGAAATATTTTGAAAAACCTTTCCACTGATGCCAAATCATCTTTTTTTACAGCATCGTCAAATTTTCGAACTATTAAATCTCTCATTTCGATCGTGGCAATTTCTAGCGTTTTTATAGCTTCACTAACCGAACTTACAGAACCTTGGACATCATCTGCAGTTCTTTTCAAAATTTGTAAATCCATCGCTAAAAATCTGTTGATGTGGCTAGCACCAATTTCGAAATCTTCATTATTGATGGCTGCCCTGACACCTTGGCTACATAATTGTAAATCAATAAGATCGTGTACACGTTGTTGACACTCCGAAACACGACTTCTTGCTAGATCCAGACGTCTCACTTTTGCACTTACTGATTCCGCCAACTGAGCGGTCCGAACAATTTGGGCATCTAATTTATTTGTATCCTTACTCATATCTTTAAGCATTAACATAGCCCTAGAAATTCCTCGCATTTTGGACTCTATTTGACATTGTTTACTTAAAAGCTGCTCCAAGTCTAATTCGATTTCTTCCTAAAAAAAATAAATATTTCGGTCACTATAAATTCAAAAGTTTAGATTTTTCGCGGTTCAAAGTTCACTTTTTTCAAAATTAACATTAGGTAAAAAAGTATTAATTTCTTTAACAATTTGAAATTTTCTTATGTTTTTTTAATTGGAAAATGTTTATCTTATTATTAACAATTCTATATTATTATAATTTGAGAAATTGTATTCAAGAATATATCCGGGTGGAACAATATAAAATGCTTTAATAAATAATTCTTAAAACAAGGATTTTCGGTGCGATGAATAATTTAGATATTACAAGGTTAATGAATAATTTAGATATTACAAGGTATCTTTTTATGATTTTCTCTTTTAATTTTGTAAAATCGTAGAATTTTACGATTTTTCTTTAACTATTAATATTTTAAAAACTTAAAAAAGGTGTGTTAGTTTAAGAAACAATATTTATTGTATTTTTTATATTTATTTAATTCAACGGTTAATACAATATCTTGGAGATCACCTAACATATTAAATCAATTCAAATGGCGTTTAAATTGTATTGTTATCATCTTCAACAGAAAAATTTTAAAAATATTTACATTTTGAAAATAGCGCATTTTAATGGAATTTCATTTTTAGCCGTAATTTTTGTTGAATATATCGCTTTAGATTTATATTTTTTAGTATTTAGAGAAATTATACACTTTTTTCTTACAAAGAAAATCTAAACTTTTAGAGACATACGCTTTTATTTTGTACAATCTTTATATTAAAAAATCATTCCACATATTTTCATGTACAAAACAAAGTTACACCAAAAAATAAAAAATTATAACTGAAATAAATAATAAAGTTCATGTATAACTTGTTTCTATAATTTTGTTTAAAATTTCTTTTTGTAATTGAAATTCATTCAAAAATATTCTCAAATCGTATGAGCTTTTACAATAGATTTCATAAAGTACGAAAAAAAACAAGACTTATTTTTTACAATAAAGTCGATTTTAACAAAAGTAGAATTTTAAAATTCTTGATTTATTTAAAAATGTCTCATATAAATCACACTTTGATTTTAATAAGGTTTGATAAAGTAGACAAATTTTGTTAGTAAAATCTCAACATATTAACGTTAACTATGATTAAATTTTTAATATATGTGATAATTTGAACAAACCTCGTTATTTTTAATCAAATTTAATACATTCTCTGGACTTGAGTTACTGTCTATGTTGATGTTTTCAAAAAGTTTATTTAATTCCATTTTGACTCCTGGTATTAACTCTGAAAATATCTACAATTATTTTCCAAAACAAAATAAATTAACTTTAACATTATTTGTTTACATACGTACTGATGTGTTTATGTATGGAATAAGTGGAATGGAAAACTTGACACGTCGATACACTGAAGAAAATTATACATATTTTTTAAATCCTATCTATACTAGACAAATTTTTATCAACGCAAGCGTCAAATTTCTATCATGATAAATCATCTACAAAACAACAGTTATTTGTACATAATATCAAAACTATCCAAAAAAATTTACAATACCGCGAGGTATGTCGTTTTCAATTAATATAGCTCGCAAAATTCTCTACGAAATAAAAATTTGGTATCCTTATCATTGTGAAGTCGCACCATTCTAGCATATTTTAACTATCTTGTTCCATATGATGTCATTCGATGATTAATATTCGGAAAGTGCATTGTAACTATAAAGCTCTTGGCATAATAAATTTATAAAAAATTATAGAAAGATTCCATGTTAACAATTTGTAGTTACTTTAAATTAAAGTAAACTATTTTTCTTTTAATTAAATGTTTTTATTATCACATCGTATTTTCATTCGACAGCTCCACTTTCTCATTTGATCTTTGATCAAAAATAAATGAAGCACTGGTTTCTACGTAAATTTTTATGTAGATAGTGTTACTTGATTCTTAAAAGAATTCGTTTAAAAACAACTTTATCTTGATAATGCTTGGTAAAAGACGCCAGCTTGATTATTATTGGTAATTTTTACATGGTTTATTATGATAAAACATATATAATTGACACAGATAAAAAATTAGCTGCAACTCAAGAATTTTACGTTTGCCTTAATACAAATTTAACTAACTAGTCGTCTTCACGTAACATAAAAATTATCAACTGTTACCCGCTATTATTATGCCATGTGTTTTTCAAATATTAACTAGCCTTAAAAATGTTTTGTAATTACGTCGAGTCTTTTAACATTTGCTTTAACAACCGTGCTTAAACATCGAAAAAATTAACATTAACATCAAACTGAACGATCTACATTTATCATTAACATGATATTAGTGTTAATGTTAAATATTTTATGTTACGTGAAGACGACTAGTTAGTTAAATTTGTATTAAGGCAAACGTAAAATT
>MINK01009208.1:0-32596 GCA_001735545.1 Phormia regina
TCTTAAATTTTATTTGGTTTATATGGAAATATAATGGACTTCGTTATTTGGTCGAAAAAAATAATTTTTACTGCAAAGGTTCTTAATTACAGCATTATATTGTAAAAATTGAAAAATCTTCCACATTGAGGCCATTTTACTGAAGTATTGGACCACATATTCCATCAAAACTTTTAGATTACAAATGAATAAGATAATAATACTACTATTAGGGAAACTAAAAAAAGTCAACCAGATATAGATGTCACAAATAGTTAAATTTATAATGGCTGAAGTGTTTTTATATCCTTTAAGGAAGGATAACCTTAACACTTTTAGTGATAGGCAATGACAAAAATGTAATGTATGGAATATAGAGAGTATTACTGGACTGCTTGAGAACTAGGCTATTTTAAATATGTAATATTTATTTTTAATAGATTACAATAGTTAAAGGTTTCCTACTAGGCAATTTTATTTAATTTTCAAAATCTGACTGGCTAAGAAACCTAGTTTTTTGTGGTTTTTGGCATGAAAATCAATTTTAAAGTGAAAACTACTAAAAATTAAATAAATTTTTAAACTAAAAATATTTTTTTTTTTTTAATTCTTCAAATGTTAGGGTATCTGAGCTAAGATAATAACCTAAAGACTTGGCTTTGCCATTACTGCTTATAATAAAAATTTAATATTAAATTATTTATAATAAAATAAAAATCAAATGTGTTAATGAAATCTTACCCTCAACATCAAAATTAAATTAGAACGATTATCCATATATTCATGACTAATTTTCACCGGTTCATTATTGTGATTTTTTGTTTGTGTATCCCAAACCAAAATTTCAGTACAATTATTTTCCTTGGGCATAATTTTATCCAAAGTTAAGGATATACTGCACAAAAAGTAGTCTTCTTCATAGCCTGGCTTATGAAGAATATTAGCACTATAATATTCTAACATAACAGCAAAACCAGTCATATCAATAGGCCAACGACGAACAGCTACCCAAGAATCTAAACGAATTTTACTTTATTAGTGTATTAATTACTTCATAATAATGTAATTTTTATATCTTTTTACAGTTGAAATGTTTTTTTTTTTTATAAATGTAATTGCCTTATTTTTATTATTATTGTAAATTGTATAAAAATAATGACTGCATATACATATACCGAGTATATGTATATGTTTATAAAAATTCATTTTATACCAAATAAGAATCAATTTAGGTTTTGAAATGTTTTTGGTTTTTCTTAAACATTTTCATATTTTCTAAATATTATTTCACTTTTTTCTCAGAATTTATCTAAAAAAAAAAATATGTATATATTTTTGCCTCCCATAATTAAAGTAAAAAAACGTATGTATTTCCAATTTTTCTCCTATTTATATGTATGTATTTATTATAATTTATATTCAATTAATTATATGTATATAATATGATTTTATTTTTTTACTCTCTTTAATATTATTTTAACTTAAGGCCAATTTAAAACTTGTGATATTCATTCTTCTAAAATCTTTCTTACAGATTATAAAAAAAAATAAATGTAAACAGAAATATATTCATTCTCCCTTTAAACTATAAAAAGAAGTATCTTTCTCTCAAAACACATTTTTTTATGAATGTGTCTCAAAGACATGATATGGAAAGAAATTTTAGTAAGAAAATTACCACAGTAGAGAATATATGAACAAATTAAAAGATCGTTTTTCAGACTTAATTACAAATTTAATGTATTTTGCATAAAATAAAATATGAAAAATAATAATTAATACTAAGAAAAGACAGATATATGGTGAAAAATTAAAACAATACTACTAAGTAGAGAGGAAAAACTAAAAAGAAAAAGTATATTTTATAGATATTTAAAACATAAATGGATAAAATAAAAGAAAAATATTCATAAAATAAAATGAAACCAAAACGTATTTTACATAGAAAGTATTCGCCAAACAGTTTAATAAAAGATAACTTAATTAAATTTCAATATTTATTTTTTCGTTTTTGTTTTAAAATAACCTCGATACCCAATTATTATTTTTTAATTAAATTAAATACAAGCTACAGCCCTTAAATTTCATAAAAAGCTTTTTCCATAGGCTGCTTATACAATTTCATTAAAATCTACACATTTTAAAATGATATTTTAAAATTTGATTTCATTTGTTTTATTTTTTCCCGTTTGCTTTTAGTAAAAGCCAATTATTTAGTCTTTATGGTAATATTTGTTTCTTTGTTTTTAAGCAAAAAAGAAAAATTTAGATTAAAAATCTCTATAATAACCTCTTTTTTACTAAAACATTTACAATTTTTAAATTTACGCTGTTGTTGATGTAATTATGTATAATTAATTAAAACGAAATCATAACTCTAAACGAAGTATTTATAAATGTTTTAGAGCGAGGTTTTTGCTTTCTATACAACAAACTTAGAAACTCATGTAGCCACGAGAGGTGGAACGATGACGAGCAGCCAAATAAGCAATCAATACTATAATAATTAAAGCTACTAAAGCAATGCCCACAGCAATGGGCACCACATCTGGTGTTTCTGAACTGTCACAGTCACGTGCGGTTGCAAAGCCAGTAGCATTGGGTGAACGGAAGGCTTCAGCTTGAACATCATGTACCTTGACGGTACCAACTACATCTTTACTGTTGATGGTATCTGTTAAATTAAAGACCTGAGGACGAGTGCAGTGGTAAGACATTTTCAAAGGTGCGCTGAAATCAAAGCCACGATGTAACAATTGAATAGTTTGATTTTCTGCAAAGATAAACAGAAAACAAATTAAGCTATTTTTATGACAACAGAGGGGGTTATTATCTTTTAATTAAGCACACCTTTAGCATTTGGAAAATCATCACTAATCAAGGGTAAAGTAAACATAATCATGGTCATGTTGGTAGTACCATTACGACGATCGAATTGCAAAACCATAGTGTGTTGAGCATTAAGTGGTCCCCAATTCACTTGTAAAAATTGTGTAGAATTCATTTCACAATTCCTATCTTCGACTTTAGAATCCTTGGGGATGTTATACAAACCGTAAACCGTCTTGTTATCTAAAAGAAAGCAAATAAGATAATAGGTATACATTTTTTTTTTTTTAGAATCATACCTTTGGTTTCATAAGTGAAATTTAATTGGACTGCCATTCGTACCATTATACAGCTGGAATTCCATGTTCCAATTTCAGGTTCTGGAAATGGTTTAGGTGCTGGTGTGGTGGTAATAGGTGCTCCGGTTGTGGTAGTAGTTGGTGCCGAAGTTGTTGTATCTGGCTTTGCAGTAGTGGTAGTAGTTGTTGTGGTGGTAGTAGTAGAAGTTGTAGTACTAGGAGTTGTAGAGGTTGTAGTAGTGCTGGTTGTGGTTCTATCTTGAGGTACGGTAGTAGTTTCCTCTTTGATGGGCAATATTGGTACAACTGTTGATGGCAATTCTGCCCCACTTAAATTAACACTCAACTGAGCGGCTAAAAGGAAAATAATTAAATATTTTATTGTTAATAAATAATTTAAAAACTAAACCTAAATAGCCTATAAACTATCTATAAAAGGTAAACAATTTCCAATCCTTAAATGCTCTTGTTTATAAACTAATTTTTAAAACCTGCAGATTAGATGAATATTTATTCATTTATAATGGTGTCTTTTCTATACTTGGACTATTTGAAATATAAACCATATATTTTTTATTATTGTAATTTTTCTAAATTTTAAAAATACATTAATTTTTATTTATTATTATTATTTGAAATTTAGTTATAGAAAAATTTGTTTAAATCATGATTTTTTTAACAAAAAATACATATTGTTTTTGCACATTAACTAATTTTATTATACAAATAATACAATTATTTTATAAATTTATTTATCTGCTTTTCGTTTTTAATTTAAAAATTATAAAAACAGTTTCCTTTAAAGCTCCCCGCACGTTTGTTTTGCCAGAATTTTTTCCAAATGACTCATTTCATTGCGATTATTTGCGATGATGCATAAATAGCAATTGCATACAATTTAAAATAACTGGGCAAAAACTTTATACAAAAATGTGGTTACTAAGTGTAATTTAAAACTAAAGTTTAGTTTTACTCATTTATTTATTAAAAATGGAATTTTTTAATAAATATAATCCTTTTTATCTGCAAAAAAAATGTTATGCTGTTTCGTTTTTTTTTTTTATTAAAATAAAAAAAGAAACTTGAAATAATTTTATAGATAAGAAAATACCATTTCGTTTCAATTATAAAAAAAATCTGGACAATAAAAAACAACTTAAACCAGTAAAATTTACATTTAAAATGTTAAAGTATCACATTAATATTATTGAATAATTTTAATTGTTCACAATTATAGCAAATTAATTTAAAATGATTAATTATTTTTCAAAAGCAAAAATATAAATAGGTCAAAATATTTGGAGCATTCTGGAGGAAATTTACAATGATTTTAGGAAAAATGTTATAAAAATTATACCTTTTATTTTAATTGAATGATGACCAACATACAAATTTATTTTTATCTAGAGAAAGTTGCAAAATAATATCGATAATATTAAATAAACCATAAATTAAAACTATCATCCATTTGATAGTAAAACAAAAAACAAAATCTAAATAAAATCATTAGAAAAATAAATATAACTCACTCACTATTCCACCCAAGATAATCCATTATTTATCTAATCTTATCTAATAATAACACGAACTATGAATTAACTTTCATCTCATATAGAACATTCTTTCTACTTAATTTTAAGATCCGATGACAAATGTACTCGACATTTACAAATTTAAATGAAAAGAAAATAAACAAAAACGTAATAAAATAAACGTTGATTAAGGGTATTTAAATTTGTATATCTTTTGTTAAACCTTATTTATTTAGCATTATACACATGTATGAAAATAATATACAGATTTATTATGTCAGTATGTATATATAAACGACAGAGCTGGTAAGTCCTGCACGATCAAAAAGAAAAGTACTTTAGTCTAATTTTTTTGTTTTGTTAATCATTTTTCTATTTTTCTTTACTTTTAATTTGGTATATTTTTAAGTTTATTAAAGAATATTGTAGTTTTTCTACTATATAGAAGCTTATAAACTAATAATTAGTATATGATATTGCTCAAATTGCCATCTCTGGTAAAAGTAAATGGAAATGATTTTAAGTTGTAAACAACGACACCTACAGCCAACAAAATATAATTCATTGGGTTCAGTTTTTACATACAAAAAATAAACAATTATTAATAAAATAACTTTAATGTATTTCTAAATAAAAAACAACTTATAATCATAAATATATTTTACGTAAAAATTAAGACATACTTAAAGGATACAATCAAATATTACATGTAAATATGTATACATGATTCAAACGCAGACACGATGAAGTAAAATAAAACAATTTAATTTGGCTTATCAGCAAAGTTTCTAATTAAACTAAACAAAGAAAAACCAAATGGTCTATTAAGTATATAAGAAGAGTTCTAGAAAATTTACATACACATGCACTATATGAAAAATACAAAATCTTTTGTATTAATTTTGAAATACAAAATAACTAAAATATTATGGCTATATAGAAAATTCCCTTTAAATTTTTTACGCGTTTAAAAAAATTAAATGACGTTAACAAAAGAAAACCACAAAGTTTATAAGATTAAAAGGTAAACAAAGCCATCAGAAACAACTTGGCTGCATATTCAAACAACTAATAGTTTGGAAAAATAAAAAAAAAAGCAAATTTGATAGGCCGACATTCATTTGTGCAGGAAAAACTATAAAAAAAACATTTTAATATGTAAATAATAATGCAACAAACAACTTATTTGTTTCAATGTTTAAAGGTCATCTTTTAAGGAGATAAAATGCTTCAAGTTGTGTTTAAAAAAAAATGAAACAAAATAAAACATTATCAAACGAAAAAATAAACGCCCTTATTTTATAATAATTTTCCACTGCCAATATCAGGGTTTATTATAAATAGCAAAAAACAAAATAAAAACACAATGGTCAGTTGAGTATGTAGACATTATGAGTAATAGAACATGATCACAATATAAATTACTAAAATAGGGGTATTGTGTTTAAAAATAATAGAAATTTATACTTATTTTTATTTCAACGAATAATTAGGAATACATATTTCCAAAGAAAAACCTAATTTTTAATTGATATTTTAATTTTTTGCTTAGATTGCATTCAAGCCCTTATAAAAGGAAATTCGCTTTCCATTAGCCGTCTATATACATATATGAAAGATTTGTAATTTGCATATTAATTGACTGATAAGCAGTTTTGTTTATTGTGATTTCAAAAAATCTCTTAAATATTTTATTATTTATGCATGTATAATTTTTATAGTTGAGTACCATATATCAATGTCATATGGAAAATCTGAGACTGAAGTATGCATGCATTCATTCACTTCATACTTACAAATATAGGAAATTTAATCATTCCGACTTTAAAAAATAATAAGCAATAATATTATACATAAATCTGCCGTAGTTATAAATATTTCACAGAATTTAGTTGGGGTTTTTGAAAAAATAAGCAATTTTTCTTATCTATATATACAATAAAAACAAAAACTTCTTAATAT
Source organism: Phormia regina (assembly GCA_001735545.1). Taxonomy (NCBI): domain Eukaryota; kingdom Metazoa; phylum Arthropoda; class Insecta; order Diptera; family Calliphoridae; genus Phormia; species Phormia regina. The sequence goes on from MINK01009208.1 coordinate 6,602, forward strand.
TATAAACAAAATGCTTTGTATTATTTATTTAAAACAATTTGTCAAAATTGTCGAATAATTAATATGAATGTATTGTAGTTACCAAATGCATTGATGTTATTCTTATCAACATTTTTAATTTAACCAAATTTATGCAAAAAAAAGGTCTACGATCCGTGCCATTATAAAATATTTTTTCGTATTAATTTTTAATCATGTTAATGAAATTTTCTACAGAATTACTTAATATTAATATATAATTGACGTAATGAATCTGAGATCAAAATAACAATATACATTATAAAATGTATGTTAAATGAAAAACGTTTGATAAAATCGAAAAGATTATATTTATATATTAATTCCATATATATATCAATTTACAAATAATCATATGTCATAGTGCAATGTGAAGAATATAGATTTCCAATATATGTACATACTTATAAACAGGGCATTCACAATATGCTCTTAAAGTAAGCTTTTAATATGTATTAAATATGCTGTAAAAAACTACAAATAGCTCTAAAAAAGGCGAAAATATTATTATATTATTTTTCAATAAAACAAAGTTTATTGTTTGTATTTTCGTATCCTTCTAATTCTAGACATTATTATTAGTTCAGAAATTATTAAAATTGTCATATGCTTTCATTAAACATAAATCAAGATTCTTAAAGATAAAACATACTTTTTTAAAGTTAAAGTTAATTTGATTTGTTTTTTATTTTTAATGGAATCAAATTTGAAAAGCTTTCAATAAGATATAAAAAACATCCTTTAAATGTCAAAATATGCTCTAAAAAGTATAAAAAAATGAGCACAAAAAACCGTTAAATGCATAAATATGCGAAAACAAATTGATGCCATTTTGTTTTGTGAAATTTTCAAAATTTTCATCGAAAATTTGCAACTAACATCGATTTCAGATTTTTGCGATAGCAATTTTATAGTAAATGACTTTTTTCATATATATGTATGTATGTATGTATGTATGTATGTATGTATGTATGTATGTATGTATGAATGTGTGTATGTATGTATGTATAAAAACGTGTAACCAAACACAAAAATATTCTGCACTTATATTTTCGTGGTTAGGGCTCGATATAATTGCTACATTTTACAAGTTAAACTAATTAAAAATATGATTTTATTGTTTAAATATGGACAGTACGCAAACAATTTTTAATGGCTTTTAATAACTATTTTATTTTCTAAGCCCATTTTTATTACATTATATTAAATATTATGCATTTTCTCTAATATATTTCGGCATTTATCAATACAATAAATTTTTTAACATGATGAAATTAGTTAAATATCGGGGAATAACAATTATGTTTTTTTGTATACAAGTATATTAAATTAACAAAAATTTGCAAACTAACCACAGCAAATAATGGAAGAAAACTAAATATGTAAAAAAGCAGTAAAAACTAAAAATATTCAACAAAATAAAAAGCAAAAATATTAAAAATGACAACAAAGAACTATGTACTAAGTATATCAATATAGAATAACTGGAAATTTCGTTTCACGACTAGCAAAAACAATTATTGTTGAGTAGACAGTCAACAACACTTCTTTGTTATTAAAGCAAAAAACAAATCGCCAACAAACACACAAATAAAAAACAAAATTAAATAACAACTACAAATGAAATAATTGAACAGAGATGGGGAAATATTTCTCAATTTATAAGTCAAAAAAGTGTTTACCTTTAGAGTATAAAAATGTATTTTAATGCAACTTATTTCTAAATTAAAATAATAAAAATGGACCTAATCGAAGATCACAGGTCGATTTAAATTACAAAACTTGTATAAAGAAGCATATTATTTAAGAATAATCGCTCTTAGTTTACGAAGTCATAAAACTATATACATAAGATAAAGAATCTTGGAAACTCATTGAGCTCTAATTTTAAATCGGAAACGGAAAAATTAAAATATTTTTTTATATTTTTTCCTTGACAAACGGCTTTATACAATTTTTAATAACAATTGCTTTAAAATAAATTTCTAGGTGATATGCGTTTTTCGAAAGCCAATAACTTTCAAACTTTTCAATAGTACTTGAAACTAAATCAGAGAATATTCAGTTCGCTTTCTAATATAATTAGTACTGAAAATTGTTTGATAATACTATGGAATCTTAAATAAGTTCTAAACTTTAAGTTCATATCAAACTTAAGTTAATCATATGAACTTATCCAACTCTGCTATTAACATTAAATGTATATCAGCTGAGAGAACGAACTCTTTTTTTCTATCGACTGTTTCGTTATTTTGTTGTTCTTTTATTTAACGAAAAGAAAAATAAAAAAAGACGTCTAAACAAGATAAAAAATAAAAATTGGAAACAAAGAATTCTACAAATTTTTAATAAAAAAATATATAATTGTAATAATTACCTGTTAACAAGCAGGCCGTTGATAATATTGCCAAAGTAATTAATTTATTATGAAACATTGTGACCAAAATTTTAATCGCAGTATTTTTTCACTTTTTTGTATTTGCCAATTCACTAGTTTATTGGATGTAGGAATTATAGATTTTATTTGTTTCTGCTACCTTTTTCTCGCTTTAAATTATGTTTAAAATGCGTATTAAATAAACCAAAATTGTTTTTTGCGTTTTATAAATTCCAAATTGTTTTTTTCTCTAATTTTTTTAACAGCATATTAAATCCAAAAAAGACGACGCACTTCACAAACAGCGACGATTATTCGTTTAAATAACAATGACAAATAATATATATATTTTTTTTGTTAAATGACAAACAAAATTGTGAAACGTTGCCACTTCAGCTAAATGAAAAATCAACCGCATTGATTGGCAGCACTGCTATCAACTGTCACGGAATAAATGCTAGATAGAATACTTTCGCTTCAACTGCGACTGACAGGTACAGTAAAATACATGCATTTATATGGAACGGAACCAAATCAGTACGCCAAACTTTTGCGTAAAGTACTTCAAAGATGAAAAATGTTCAACTTTGAAGTGCCGAAGTGCGTAAATACATTTTCATCCAAAGAGAAATCTTTAAAAACATTTCAATAAATAAATAAATAATTTCTAAAAAGTACACTCGAAAATGATATTATCATTTTTAATTGCGCTCAAAAATGTTTACATCGTTATTTACACCGATAAAAGCAAATAAGTCGGGGCTGAGTTAGGGAGGTATATTTATGCCAAAATAATAATTTTGATATTTTTTTACTGAAAAATTATTATTTTTATTTCTTTCAATTGTTTTTGTCATAAGATTCTGGCAACGCTGTTTGCTATTATTTTTTTCGCGCGACTTTTGACATTTATTTTCAAAAATAAATTTTACTTTAACGAAAATATCGAGTAGTTAATATTTTGCGAAAAGAATAATAACAAGTGATATTGTGTTTTTACAAAAGTGCATTCGTTTATGAATTGTTTAATTTTTTTTATTAATTTATTATAAAAAGTAGAAAAATCCATCATATGCATATGTGGACACAATAATTGTATGTTGCCTTCGTAAACATTTATGTAAAGTTCATTCGTGGTTTCTTGAACCAAGAATAGAACAGAAGTGTACACGTAATTAATTTTAAGTTCATGAAAAACTGGTAAGTTTTGTTGAATATCCTCGAATACTTCTTGTCAATTTATAACATTTTTATAATTTTTACTCAGAATAGAACCAACTAAAATTACATAATATATTAAATAATAAAAATGAGTAAAGAGACACCTATACATCTTTGACTCCGTGAGATATTCGAACCAATCTTATAATTGCGTAATATTTAACGTATTTTACCAGTAAAGCTTAGCATTTAAGAGTAGTAATTAAAAAAGATCAAGATTTTTGATCGTTGAGATTTTAATTTTAACTATATAAAAATTTATAATAATTTTTTGACATAATATCTTTGAGAAAATCGATTTATTTTTTTTTTTTCTTTTTTTTTTTTTTTTTTTTTTTTTGAAAAACTGGAAACGTTATCTTACAAACTTCTCGTATGGCCAAAAATCTTTTTAAAAATAGGCAGGAATGATATTTTTCCAAGAAAAAAAAATATATTTTTTATTCTATACCATGGTAGCGCAGCTATATTCATGCCATATGTGGTTAAATTATATATTTCTTTCCAAAATTCTTAAGTCTTAAATGAGACGCTCTACTTATACGACCTTAACGCTATTTAGATAATCAGTAATCTTTACGAAGTAAAGATACTGATCATATTTAGAAAATAAATTCGAATTATCGTAAAGACACGGAATTCATATGAATTCAAATAACCGGAGAAAAGCACCGTTACTTTTTTAAATTAATATAGTGAATTCACTACGTTTTATTTACTTAAGAAGTTTGAATTATCTGTTGCTCTATTCAAAAATTATACTACTTTTTCATTTTTAACTGTAATATAGTGTAATATAGATTAAAGCATACTTTAAGGCGAAAATTTTTATTATCTACAGTTGGTGAACGTTATAAATGAATATAGACTCCGCTCACGTTTAATCTTAGAAATGTTTTGTAAACAAGAATAAGTAGAAAAAATTTTCTTATTAACAATAATAATGGTTTATTTATTATTTTGGGAAAAGTATTTTGTTAATTTTAACTATTCACTCGAAATTAAACAGCTGATATTAAAATTTAAAGGCAAAATTATTAAATTGATTTAATAAAAATTATATTGAAGATCAATATCGAATTTTAAGACCAAATTATAGATTCCAGTAGAAAACTGTTGACATTTTAAATCGATTCCAAACGCAGGTTTTTATTTGAATTAAAATCGAATATAAATGAAAAGCAAAGTTGTTTACCGTTTCCTCAATAATTTTAAAACTCGAAAAAAATTTAACTGAATATAATGTAGTTTAGCACAGTTTTAAAGCCTTAACTTTTTACTTACCCTTGAAAACCTTTTGAAATAAAAACCAAGAATGTTTTTTTTTTTTTTTTTATTTGGAATTACTTAATTCCATATCAACATTATTACTTTTGGTTGTTTGTTTTATTGAATTCAGTAAAATTTTTTTGTTTATTATTTAAACGATTTACTTCATTTATTATTTTCATTTGTTATATCTTGTTATTTTACTTTAATAAATGGTTGTTGTTCTTTACCTTCATGTTTTTGTTTTTATGTTTTATGTATTATTTAAATTTTACCTCTTTTTTGTTTAAATTTAAACTTAAATTTTACAAAAAGCAGTGTTTGTTGTTTTTTGTTTATATATACCATGATTTTTTTTACTGAATGATGTTAAATTTGTTATTTTTTTTCTTTATTAAATCTAAATTAAAGCAATATTTTTTTTATTTTTAATACTAAAAGAAAATGAATTTTAAACAAGACGAAACTTAACAAAATTATTTAATATTCTTTTTATAATAATGAAGAAAAATAAATTTTTATTTTCTTTTTTTTTACTACTAAGTTTTATATTTAAATTGTTTTTTTTTTTTGCTAATTTAAATGTTTATAATATATATATATATTTTTTTTTATTAATTAAAGTTTAAATTTTTTTGTTTTATTTTTTAAAAACTAAAATAGTTTTACATTGAAGCTTAATGAATTCTTTTGGGGGGTTTGTTTTAGCAAAGTGGTTTTACACAATTTTTTTTTTATTTGTTATATTTTTTTAACTAGCTTATTTAAACATTTTTTTATTATATTTATGCTTCACACTGACAAAAAGGGCAATTTTTATATGTATATATGAACAATGTAGTTTTTTATTATTAAGAGGAGTTTCTTTTCTATTTATATATAGAGCTCTGATTTTCTTTTGCAAACTTTTAGAAACAATTTATTGTATTATATTAATTAATTAGAATTTTATTTAAATGTTTTAAAAATTTAATTGAAGAATTTGAAAAGTTTGCATTTATGTTTCAGTTATATTGTTTTATGTTCTTAAATCCTAAATTTTTCTTAAATTTATTTATTTTTATTTTATTTTTTTTTTTCAATTAATCTTAATTTTTTTATTTTGTAGCACTGCTTTTTTGTTTGTTTATTGTTGTTGTTGGAAAAAACTAAACATTTTGTTGATAGAAAACATATTGGTTGATGTTGTTAAATGAACTGAATTTAAAAAAAAAATAATAATTTTTAACACTTCCTTTAAGGGCTCCTGTTTTATCTTTGGGCTTTTAGTTTATGAAAGTTTCTGCTGTGTTGCTGTTATTCAAGGTTGCTGGCATACAAACAATATATTTTTTAACTTCTTTCTTTTTCACTTTTTATATTGTTTATTTTAATTTATTGAAAGTTTCCATGGCTTGTTCGTTTGTGTATTTATGTGTTTGTGTTTATTTAATAAATTTTTATATTTTACTTTATATAATATTTTTATATTTGCATAACACTCAAAAAAAAAAAAAATATATTTTTACATACATTTTATTTGTGTGTAAAAAATGGCAGTTATTTGAATATACATTTATATATTTTTCCATTTTTATGTTTAAATACTTTCATTTAATAACTTTCAGTAATTGTGCTTTTTACAGCAACACAACTTTTTTGTATGTTTAAAAAAATTCCATATTTTCAATTAGGAAATCGTTGAATATATTATTTGAAATAAATTACCAATGTCTTAAATGTGGTTGGTGGGAACAGGTAACATAAGTTTAAATTTCCATATTTTTCTTAAGTAAAGAATCCTACATTGACCTCAAATAGAATTTGTTCTAAGAAAGAAAACAGAATTTTAAAGCAAGATTGAAGATATAAAAAAAATGTTATAATATTGTTCTCAATAAGAATATATGAAAGGACAATAATATAAGAAAGTTAAGTAATTTAATAAAAAGCTTAATCTAAATTTTTTAGTGTATATTTGTATGTTCAACTACAAAATTACAATTCGATTCACTATTAAAAACAAAAAAAAAAAATTTTAAATGTATTGGAAATTTAAATCAACAACTAAAATCTTTCAAAATTATGAAAGAAATGCCTCTAAATAATTTAAACGGTTTAAAAATCTAAAACATAATAAAATTTGGAATGAGCTCAACTTTAATACAATATATTTCAATGCAAAATGCCATTATTATTAAAACAATTCTGGCGAATTGATTAATTTTAATTAGTTATTTTTTCAATTTAAAAAATTATCCAAATATTCCAAAAATATTTTTTTTCCTAGAGTTTGATAAAAGTATTCTAAAATCTGATATTCGTTTAGGCAATTTTTATAGAATCCCTTAAAATGTTGTTATATTATCTGACAGAGCAGTGTTTTCTAAATATTTTAAAAATGACAATACAATCTTTTTTGTTGGTTTGTTGTTGTTATTGTTTTTATTTTATTAATAATACTTTTTTAGCAGTTTCACTTTATATTTATACTAATAAATTTTTGTTCATTTAATACACTAAAGGTTAATGGAGGGAAACGGGGAGGAGTATATAAAATGGTGTAATAACAATAAAATTAAACAAAACTAGAATAGAGTACAGAGAACTAAAAATAAAAATGGCGAAAAAATATACTCTTTCAAAAAGTTACAGTTATGTGTTGTGGTGGGTGTATTTTTTAAATATTTTTCTTTGTTTCTTTTTTTTTTCAAGTGTAAACGAAGCTTGACAAGCAGAGTTGCATGTTGTTGTACACAAGGAAAAAAATGAACCGAGTGTTTCATAAATAAATATTAAAACATGACATTTTTTAGTAAATGAATTTTTAAATATTAAACGGTTTTTGGTTTTTAAATTAATTTATTTTTAATCATTTTTTTTTAAGTTGTGTGTGTGTGTATATTTGTCTCTGTTATTTAGTTTTCTTTACTTAACGTCTGTATATTTTTTTACTTAATTTTATGTTTTTTTTTTTAATTTTATTTTTAAATATTTTTTTAAGTAAAGAGGATTAGTTTTTTTTTTTTTTTTTTTTTTTTTTTTTTTTTTTTTTTTTTTTTTTTTTTTTTTGCTCTTATGTTTTTTTGTTTTTATAGCATTATTCTCTAGACTCCTTAGCTTTTTTATATTATTTACTTGAAAATTTCCTAAATAATGCTTTAAATATTTAAAAATCTACAATATTTTATAAATGGTTTTATTAAGTAATTAGTTTTTTCATTTAAATGTTTTTCTTTTTTATTTTGCTTAAATTTATAACAAATTTAAACAAACAAATTTGGTATTTTTTTTTTTATTTTTTTCTTTTTTTTCAATAAAATATTTACTAAACAGCATTGATTTTCATCATTGGTTTTCTTTTTTGTTCTTGTGTTGAAAAATATCAAGTGGGAAATTTTTGTTTTTATGTTTTTTCATTAATAATATTTTCAAAAAGTTGATTTTGTTAATAACAGAGAGTATTAAAGAGAGAGAGAGAGAGGGAGGATAGATTTGTTCTGTTGTGTGTGTTTTGTTTATAATACCAATTTTTTTTTAATAATTTTATTTTAAAAATATTTTTAAGTACACAGTTATTAAATTTTGGTTTAATCTTTTTCGCTGTGCTGATTTTCGATATCATCATTATTTTTCTTTTTTTACTATTCTCTTTACAAAAACTTAAAATTGTAAAGCAAATATATATTTAAATAAATTGGAATTTTTAAAGTAAAATTTATAAAATAATAGAACCAAATATAACATTTTAACAGTGAATGGTCTCAAAACTCAGCCAATTTTATTTCTTTAACAGATAGATATTATTATTATTATTATTATTATTTGTATATGAATGCGTTAAAAAATCAATTAAAACCGTTTAATTCTGTTGTTAAATGTTTGAAAAATTATTATTTTTAGTGTTGCTTCATGTTGTTGTGTCCAAAAACTAAGATTTATTTTTTTATATTATTTTCTAATTTTGTTTTATTTTTACTATTTTTATATATATTTTTTATTTATTATTTTTTTTTTTTTGGTTTTGTAATTTTTTCTTTTAGTTTATTTTGCATCTTTGGTTTTTGCTGTAATTATTTTTTTTTTTATATTTCGTTGCATTATTTATTTTTTGGTATTGAAATAATAATGCCTTGCGATTTTTTTTTAGTTTTTGGTTTAGAATTTTTTTTTATTTTCTTACAGTTTTAAGTTTTTCTGTTTATTTCATGCTAAATTTTTTCTTTATTAAAAACTTTCCTTATTTGCTGTTGTTGTTGCTGTTGCTGCTTCTGCTGTTAATGTTGTAGTAGTCATTTTATTAGTTACTAGTTCACTGTTGTTTTTTTGTTGTGGCTGCTGTTCTTGTTGTTGATGCTTTTGTGTTTGCTGCTGCTGCTGTTGTTGTTGCTGCTGTTTTTCTAATTCTTCAGAAGATTGATCTTAATCAACCATCAACTCGAAGTGGACGGATCCTCTCCTTTCGGAACGATCATGATGGATGTTACGAGCCCAAGCTTTGCATTCAATATTGATTAAGACACCAGCTAAAAGAAGAAAATAATAGAAAGTGTATATTATTTATGCAAATATCTTCTAATATATATAATTTGTTGTTAGTATCAGTCAAATTTATTAGGATTTTAAAAAAGAAATAAATAAAAATCCTCCAAAAAATCTTAATTCCTGTAGGTTTTAAAATCCTTATTCTATAAAACGAAAATTCATTCCAACAGTTTGTATTAAAAAAAAAAATTAATTTATTTGTTGTTTTTAATATAAACTATCGAAGCGTATTTTCGTTTCGTTGTACAAAATGAGGCCCTTATACAAAGAAAATTTAAAGAAATTTTGTCTAAAAAGCATAGCTGTAACTTGTGAATGGAATAAAAAATGAAAATACTTTTTATTTTATTTACATTTCTTACTTCTAATTTAAAATATTTGATAATAAATTTACTTTTTTTTTTAAATAAACACATTAAGTATTTCCATTTGTACTAAATCAAATGAATTTATTATAATTTTATATCTCATTGAACAAAATAAATTAAAAAAGAAAATATTTTATTTAATTAAAATTAAAACAAATAGTTGTTTAAAAGAGAATATTCAAATGTTTTTTTTTTTTTTATCTCATGATCCTAATCTTAAAATATTCATAAGTATTTTATTTAAATAAAAATAGTTAAACAAATTTTGAATTTTTTTTTGAAAATAATATATTCAAATAGAAATAATTTAAATAAATATTTTGATAATTTTATTCAATAAAAACTACAATAAAAATATTCATCCACAAAACGTTTGAATGAAAAAATGTATAATTTTTTCAAATATTTATGTATAAAAAAAGAAAATATTTTCTATTTTTTCTTTTTCCAATAAATATTCAAACAAATTTATGTTGAATAAAATTATTCAACATTTATCTATGAATAGAAAAAAATTAAATGTTTTGAAACAGATTTTATTTCATTTTTAAAATAGAAAATAAAATAAATAATAATTGTATTCAAACTAAAGGAATAAACTATATTTTAAATTTAGTTAAAGACTTTGGAATTTAATTTAAATTTAATAAATGTATATGTATGTGATTTGTTAACAAATGGAATAATATTTAAATAATTTTAATTCAAATTAATTCCCAGTAAATAATAATAAAATTATAAAGAGTACATATGACTTGAAGTTCTTTTATTTCAAAAAATATAAATAAAATATAAAAATAATTTATGTTTAACAAGTATTTTGATTGATAATATTCACAATAAACAGCTATGCTAAAAAGTAAATTAAACAAATATTTAATAACAAAAGGAAATTTTTCAAATAAAAAAAAAAGAAAATACAACAAAAATTTTGTGTAAAAAGAAAATTTATAAGTTTGTTCCTATAAATTGAAGAATCTTCTATAAAATTAAAATTTATCATTTTGTTTCTATAAAATGGAAATTTATCGAAATTCGTGTTTGAATTTTATAACCAACTTTAAAAGAATATATTCTATTTATTTTATATTTAGATACTCGTATTATAATGACGTCCTTATTGAAAATTCCCAATGTCTTATACTTATAATCCAAAAACACACAGGTGTTTCTCGCATCAATCTAAATATATTTTTAATTTTCTCTTTTCTTCAACCTCATTTCATGCATTAATTTTCTAGTCACACTCTTGCCTGTTGGATCTATTAGTACGCCATGAAACAAGTAGAATAATACGAGTAGATACTATTATATACAAGTGTACTTTCTAAAAATGTATGTAAATGTATGTATAACATTCAATACAATCAATATTTGTATGCAATTATATGAGAAATATTGTGTTCCTAACATGAATAACAAGTTAAGAACGTTTATGTCTTTTTTATTTTTAATGTATTTCTTTGTAGTATTTTTGTTGCCGTTTTTTTTTATCGAGATGTGGTGTTTTGTGAAATAAGGTTTCTTTTTTATTTAACCGAATTAAATAAAGCAAAAGATACAAATATTGTAAAAAAAAAATAAAAAATAATAATGCCACATGGAAATAGATTAAAAATATTCAATTTGTGTTGATTTCTTTTGAAAGTAAAAAAGGAAAGAAAATATTTTGTCTCTTCAAGAAAATACCAAAATTGAACTCAGTTTGTGGTTGTGTTGGTCTAGTGGTTAATGTATATTATGTATCTTTGTATATAGTATAAGTGAAAAGCTTGGTATTTATATGTGAATACTATACATGTTAGTACATACGTATGTACATGTGCGTGTAAGGACAATTCAACCTTGAAGATTATTATGGTGTTTTTTTTTTTTTTTTTCTTCAACCCCCCCCCCCTGAGTATTTGTTTGTTTCTTTTTTCATTTATTTTTCATTCCTGCAAACTTTACTTATAAATAATATCTGTTTCTATGGTGGATTTTTATGCCAGGATATTAATGATGTTTCCTTTCTTCTGTAACATTTTTTTTTTCGTTATGATTGCTGCTTAACCGAAGTCATATTTTTTGCCAAATATATTTTGTCTTTTCACATGATGTTCAGTTTTATTTAAATGTAACATAACATTTTCTTTTGTTCTATCTTAAGATTATGGTTAATATACTCTTTTTATGTTTCTATACTTATGAATGTACTTTCATAAGTACACATATATACAAACGTTTTTCTATATGCTGAATAGCCTTAAGCTTTTGTCTAGGAAAATCGATTTTTTCGCTTTATTTACTTTCTTCTTCCACTGTCGCTACTAATAATACTTGCTTTTGTAAGTGTATGTAAGTATGTATGTATGTATGTATGTATGTATGTATATACGTTTATATAATACACAACACCCTATCACTCCCCAGATTATTTGTGTAAAATACATAGCTGTTCGTTTTATTTGAAAGTAAATATCCTCAATACACATTTCATAATTCATATGGGGTATAATGTTTATTTAACTAATTTATTTGTTTAACTAAAATAGAAATATTTTTATTATTGCTTTAGTTTTTTTTGTTTCTTGTTTAATGTTCAATCTTCTATTTAGGGATTTATTATACATGATTTTGAATGAAATTATATTTTATATAAATTATCATAGAAATAAAGAATAACAATATCCATTAAATGCTTTGAAAAGTTTGAAACATTTTATTTAGGTTTCAGGGAAATTCAGAATTTTATGAAAACATTTTTCTAATTTCGTATTGTTAATAAAATTATAGAACTTTGTAAAATTAAAAAATTACAGAAAAATTGAATTTTAGTAATTTTTTAATTCTGAAATTATTTTTCATAAATTTCAAATTTTTCTAAAATGACATTTTTTATTTCAAACTTTAAAATGGGCGTTGTCCACCCATTTTACCGCCCACCACCCGTATAAGGTGAAAGCTTACAAAAGCGGAAACAAAAGTGGGCGTGGTTCGCACACTTTACCTCCAACTTCTTAAAAAAGATTCGCGCTTGTTAACATTTGTAAACTATTGTATTTTGTTGTTTTTCTTTGTATCAATATTTTTATTTAGAACATTTTTTACTAATTTTCAGTTATTTTTCAAACGATTTTTTTTTTTTTTTGGAAATCTTTGAATAGATGTCCAAAAAAAAAATTATATATAATTGCTGAACATAGTTAATTAATTAATTTTTAATTAAAAATGCATTAGCAAACATTAAGAGTTCATATATTCAGCATAAATACTCTCCGAAGAATTTTTTACAAAGTTGCCAAACAACATTTGGTCGAATTCTGAAAATTTAAAGGTCAAAATTTTAATTTTCTTCAATAACCTAAAAATAGCGGTAAAATAACGGAATTAATAAAAAGTCGCAGAACAAAAGTTGTTCTGCGACTGATGCTTTTTGATGATTTTTATTTTCTTCGTAAGAACATATGGCAAACTAAAATTATTCAATTATATCCTAAAACACCATGCGTAGGAATGATAGAGTACATGCTTGTACCCATGTTTGCAACATACAGAAAGTCTTTGCAGATAACCAATTCATTCGACACGTTGGGAAATTCAGTCTCGATTTAAGGATGTCGGTCCATATGTAATATGTTTATATTTTTCGTAAATTGATCAGATCAATGTTTAACATATGTATATAACTTATATCTTAAAATATAGTGTACATTTTCTGTTTCTGTAATCAGTTGTTTGCTCTTTGTGTATCATTAAGAAATAATGGAATAGCAAATAATTAGATTTATTGTTAAAAAAAAAACTGTTAAAACTTAAAATTTTGTTAAATTATTTTAAATTGTTTCTAATTTGTTAATCTCTTATTTTTCAGATTTTAATTTGAAATTCATGACAAGTTTATATGTTTATATGTTTTTATTATTATTTTTTTTAAGAACCCATTAGTATTTAACAAATTTTCTGCTACTTGATATTAAACAATTTAGTATCGTAGATTTGACATACATATAAATTATCTAGTAATCATTTGTTTATTTTTGATAATTAAACTTAAAACAAAAGTATAAAATTTCAAGCCAATACTACTCAATGTAGTGTAATGTATGTAGTTTAATTTTGATATTAAAACGTTAAACTTTTCTTACTTGTTAATAAAAGTGGGTGCAACGCCATAGCAACCCCTTTATAAATCTTTAAAGTCAACAAACTAAACAGATAACATGTTTAAATTACCAATATTGGCGATTGGCGAGTAGAGTATGGGGAATTAAATAGAAAAAATAAAAATAAAATTCTTAAGAGCTTTAAAGCTTTTAGTTTTTTTTATGTATAAATTTCAATTGACTTTTGATAATGTTTAAGTAAGAACCAAAATATAATGGATTTAAATGCCAATGGCGACACAAAACTTCGTGTTATTTAAGTATTAAGAACATAGTGATAGTTTAAAATACACTTTTAAAAGTATATGCTCATGTTATTTTTATTTATTTTTTCTTAGAAATTAGAGTGGCCATATAAATTAGTTACATTTTTAAATTAATTTTTTTGCATAAAATAACGTGGCATATTAACCTTATTTTTTCCTTCTTACATTTATACTAACATATTCACTTATTCTAACTAAAAGCTTTTGTTTGTTATACATTTATACGTTTCTTCTATTGTCAATTTTTCCATTTAATTTTATTCTAGAATAATCCTTTTTTTCCTATTTTATTATTATTTTCACAGGAAATTGTTATTTTTAATTATGTAGTTATGTATTCTATTCCCCTTTTTATGAGTTTTAATAGAGTGGAATATTTAGATTTTAATTTTCTTATTTTGTAATTTAACTAACTAACTTCTTAGGGTTGGTAACATTAAAGCTAAAGCTAATAGTTGTAATTGTAAACTATAAATCTAATATTTATAATACAATCTAGACAACTTTTATGGTAATTAAAGTTAATTTAATTTTAAATTTGCTTTTCCTTCATTCCTCTTCTCTCCTCTTGCGTAAGTCTAAACGAACAAACAACTATTTAATGGCCAATATTTTTTAATTACCTACAACTAACAAAATTATATTAATCAGTCATGAGGGAATTTTTTAACAAGAAAATAAAAATAAAAAACAAAGTTTTTTATAATAAAAAGTACTAATTAAGAGAGAGAGAGAGAGAGAGTGTGTGTGTGTGTGTGTGCTTTTGAAATGCCTTTGGGAAACTTAAGAAAAAGGTATTTTGTCTTAAATGCTTAATTAGGGATAGAAGAATTTTCATTTAATTGCTGTCCACGGGTTGGTAAATATTTGTATCTATAGACATGTCTGTCGTTCATTTTAGTGAGAAAGTTTTGATTATGTTGGTTCGTTGGTACTTACTTTCAACGGTAAATTGCACAGCTACAATAGGTGGTATATAACCCTCAATATTTTTGAAGGGGAAATAGTAGGATGGGAAACCCATACGTGGATAATAGTCACGGGCTTTGATATTTTCAACATCAGCGGGATTTTCACCTTCGCAAGAGATCCAAACAACATTGGTCTAAAAGAAAAAAATAAGAAAATTTTATTTTGAAAAAAGTTTGGTTTAAAATAGGTTTGTGTATGCTATTTGGGAAAAAATGAGTGTAATAGAAAATCTTTGGAAATAAATCATATTCAGTGATATAAAAATCTTAAGTGCGGATAGTCATAGTTTTACTATCAAACACTATAATTTATAGTTTTATTTCCAAACACTTTCCTTTCTACCGCATGATGCGTTGCAATACGAACTATGGTTGCTGTCCCATTGACATCATTCTGAATTGACCACGCAGTGTACAATTTGAACACATATGCCTTGATTCAATGGTTTAATTAACACGCATGTGTTCAAATTTAATCTGGTTATTTTATTCATATGTATATTCATTTTTATTATTATTATTTTTCTATAATTTTAAATTTACCTCATTTGGTCTCAAGCTGTGTTTTTCTGTAATGTGTCGTTTCAACTCATTTGGCATCTCTTCAGGCAAATTCTTTGAATCGTTGTAGATTTGAGGAATCCAATTGTAAATCTAGAAAGTAAAAATAATGAAAAATCGTATAATTATTTATAAAAAATCGAGTTATATATGCTATATTTTATTTACGGCCTGTCCCACGTTGTCGAACAAAAAATTCGTTTCGACAAATTATATGGAAAACAACAAATAAATTTAAAATTTTGTTATTGATTCCCCTATATTTAGTCGAACGAATTTTTCGATCGACATCGTGGGACAGACAGTTAAAATAATTTCCTTGTAATTAATTACCTTATTTAACTTGAGGAATATACAGGGTCTGGCAAGATTATAACCAAAATGATTTTCCTCTGTACAGGGAGCAAATTGGGTACGATCAATGCCGCATACTTTGCCTTCAGGTGGTGGATTTTCAAATGAGCAGTTTACTTGATTCTTTTTGGGTAAATCTTCATAGGCTGTATTGATAAAGTATATTTAAAAAAATAATAATTAAAATTTGAAATGTATATCTATAAAATAACTAGCTTATAGGAGTTATAGCTTAAAGCTTATATATAGAGCTTATAGGAATTTTAAATTTTTTTCCAAAACATTCTAGCCCATTTACATATAGTTTTAGGGTTTTTTACTTCTTAAATATAATTTATTGAAAATAAATCTTATACTTACAAATGAAATTAATCCCAAAACCCCAAATAAAAAAATATATATATAAATTTTTTTAGTGAAAATTTTAAAATATAAGTGCAGAAAAAACTTAACAATTATTAAAACATATAAATATATTTAAATGTTTTAAGCCATCATATCTTAACAAAATTCCTTCCTATTCCTTTCCATTATTCATTAATATTTCATATCGCATATTATAAATATAGAAACATACGGACAATTCTCTTTTTACGTTACATACACAAATTTTATTTTTTGCCGTTTTTTAATGAGAAAATTTGCGCCGTTTCGTGCATCAGAGAATATAGTATGACGGTTTGTTGCCTTTGTAATTATCCATAGTTTGATATACATATATCCCGTTAATGTGCACTCAATAACAACACTACAGGAGGTATCTAAAACTTTTGGAAATAAAGCGTAACTTCAGTGAAGTTAAAGTATCGCGTAATTGGAAAACGTTTTCGAATTAAGTTCTAAGATCATAGCGGTCCGAAAAATATTAATTTGCAAAAATTTTATAACATTTTTATATCGATCTAAAAAAAATTGTATAAAAAGTATTCATGACCTGAGATCTTGAGATCGCTAATCAAAATTGGCGTGAATATATTACAATCTGTAGCTGATTTAATACTACATGTGAAAATCAATAATGTGTTTGAAAATAGTACGATTTTTATTTTAATGCAACTTTAGAGATTTGCAATTAAAAATTTTTTATAAATGTCATTGTTTTATGACCTATTTAAAAAAAATATATATACATAAATTTTGCAAGAAATGGATGAATATGAACAAGACTACTTCACTGAAAACTGAATTCTGCAAATTTTATAAGAAGAAGAATTTTTAAACGCATACTTATCTTATCGCGATATTTTTAATTTGTATTTAAAATAATTTGTATTTAGATTTAGGACTATAAATAGAATTTGAAAAAGTTTTTAAACATTTTTATCTTAAACATTCACGCGAATAGATCTCTGTTCCACCAGATTCAGGGACATTTCGACATTTTTTTTTTTTTTTTTTTTTTTTTTTTTTTGAACATCAAAAGTAAATGATTTTGAAGAATTTGTCATATACATACATACATACATATATATATGCATATATTTTTTTCATTATCATTTATATGATAACAAAGTTAGTCTGGGTTCACACACAGCAATTCTAAATTTGTTGACGAGAAAGGTAAAGTGAATGTAAAAATTTAGTATTCTCTTCTCCTCCCTCTCCCATAAACTCAGAATTGCTGTGTGAGAATCTGGGCTTATATATAAATTATTGTAATCTATAACTCTTAAAATATGATAATTTGTACAAACACATTATGGTTACAATTTGCTTTATATTTTTTTCTGCCTTTATGAATGCGAAATTATTTAATATACTTACATTTCAAGAAATTAGAAGTTTCATCTACCCAATATTGGAAATTTTCAGGTTTATTTGATTCATACCATACTAAGGTACTCTCAACATTTACCTCTGGAGGCATTGGTCGAAAACCAAGACCTAAAATAAAAATAAATAAAAAAAAAGAAAGTATTAGTTTATGTTCAAAGTGATTTTGTTTTTTTTTATGTATCATTGATTTATTTTATTTTACATATTTCCACCTCTGAGTGTGTTTGATAATTTTACATACATAAATAAAATAAAAATAAAAATAAAAAAGGTTTGTCCATCAAACCAAAATCCAATTAGTTAATTAAATTTCTATATAAACAAATTTTCGTGATAGAATGTGTTAATTTTTATATTAAAATAAAATAAAAATTCACTCATACCTATAAAATAACCCAATTTTAAAACATACTTATACATACGTAACAAATATCTATTAAATCATAAAGGTATAAAAATCACATACGAAGGGTGTAACCTTTTACTTGTAAATAATCTTGATAAATTGAATTTTAAGGACCTTGCCCATAAACAAACATAGGAGTGTGTTTATGTAATTTGTATGTGTAGTATTTGAAAGTTGTTAATAATTACTTAATATGTATTTAATTCTAATTTTTAAATGGTGAAAATAATATTTTTTGAAAGAACTTGATCGTTTTTTATTATTGCTGGGTAATAATTCTGTACGGTTTATAATAAATTTGTTTAAATGGTATAATAATGGTATAATAATAGTTGTATTTTTCCATCCGGCATGACAATTATGTAAATTATATTTCTTTATTAAATTTGCCTTATAAACAGTTTAATTATTTTCCAGTTATTATTTTCAAATATTAATTTGAAGTCTGTTGTAGGCATGAGACGTAAAGAGAATGCCTATTTTTACTCAAAATTGCAGCAAGTTATATTGCTGTAAGTTTTTTGTTTATTTAAAAGATAAAAACTCACCAGGATTTGTCCCGATTAAACCGTCGCCTAATGTCCATTTAGGTTTATTTATTTCCAATGTTTGATAAAATACAGCAAAAATGGCAGCAAAGAATCCAGTTAGTGCCGCATAAAATATTACATAAAATATCAAAATTTTCGCTGAAATTACACAAAAAGAAAACACATAAAATAATTAATTAGTATCATTATTTATTTTAAAAGAAATCAATATGATTAATTTAAAAAGGCTCATTTATCAATTTAATTACAATATCTTTCTCTAATCCTTAATGCCTGAACAAAGATTTTATTAAAATAAACATTGATCATTAAATTGCAATATAAACTCCATATCTGTTAAGAACCATTTGTGTTAAATTAAAAGCTAAATGAAATTTAAATTTATATGTTGTTAAAGAAAAATTTAATAAAACTTTTGTTTTTGTTGATTTTATCTTTAGCTGAGATATATGTATGTATGTAGCTTGTCAATTAGTGTAAATATTTTATTTATGTTTAACATTTTCAAACAAACAAAATTTGTTTGACCTTCAACATTATTAATCATCAACACAATATTAAAAAAAAAATATATATATAATAATAATAAAGTACTATTCCTTGTTTGTTTATGTATGTGTAAGGATTTGAGATTATAAAGGTATGCGTGTATATGTTAAGTTAACTCAACTTTATTGTTGCCATGTCAAATATAAATTAAAACTTTTGACATTTTGTAAGCTTAACTTTGATGTATGTGAGTATTATATTAAGATAATTGATTTATTTAGGATTCCCTACTATTTTTATCAAATAAATAAAAATAGATATTAAAAAAATCTTAAAAGATTAATTCCCATACTAATAAATTTTCCATACCTGAATCACTATACAATGAATTTAGTGCAGTTAAATATTTGACATTATTTTGTTGTTGTTGTTGTTTTTTAACTTTCTACCTTTTCTCAAACATTGATACCCCATTGCCATCATACATATACCAAAGCAGGCACAAAAACAAATAAAAAATACTTACAGATATAACACAGACATAAATAAATATGCCTGTGAGTAAAAAGCCAGTAATTAAGACTGATTGAAAGGTCATTTAATACAGGAAATATCTTCTTTTTTAGTAGAGCAATTTAAAAATAGCAATTCTCTAATGTTTAACTCCACACATAAGAAAATACAAAAACATTAAAGAGATTAAGGACATACAAATAATTTAAGATAAATTTTTATTTTGAATTACTAAGAATTCTTAAAAAATTATATTGTTTGATTTATGTATAATCAAAAATGAAAATTAGTTTTTCATCCATTTTTTCTCTCTTATATTAAAGCATTGACTAATTTTAATATTAAGGACATTTGCCTTAAGTATGCTAATTTATATTTAGTTTACATTTTTTTATTGTTCAGCTTGATGAGGGTAAATAAATAGTAAAAGATTGATGTACAAATTAAAACAATCATAACATTTTTTTACAACATATAAATTAAATATATAACTTTTGTAACAGTCATCAAATCTGTGCAAGGACTTGTACACATATAATATTGAAAAAGGGGGCGTTGTTGTTATAAATAAATACATATCCTTAGATATGACGTAACTTTATCAAGGGGAATTTAAAAGGGAAACTACTTATAAAAAAGAGAACAAGCTGAAAAAATGTATTTATTACTCGATGTGTCATACGATTTTATATAAGAGAAATTTTCATGAAAAAGGACATGCGCTTTATGCAAATGCACGGGAAGTGAGGGAGATATATTTTTTATAATAATAAAAAATGTGTTTAAAAAAACATTTTAAGTTATGTTATATTAAAAAAAAAAACATATATATCTGTAACAAAAACATGATTATTTTAAAACTTCAAACATATTTAACTAATTGATATACTTAAGTTACCCAAAAATTGTTAAGAAAGTAAAAGTTTGTGTAAAGATATTTCATTTCATAGTTTATCAGTTGTTGTTGTTGTTGTTGTTCTTTCCATAAATCATATGTATACGAGTAGTTGTATAGAAATTTGCAAATGTCAAAGTTCATTGTATAGTCAGCTGTATAGTTTTGTTAGAGTTTATCTTTCATAAATACATACACACAAACTTACACAATTACAAACGTTTTTTTCTAATTTTTTTTATTAGTTTTTATAATGTACATTATTCTTTATTTTTTCAATGTAGATCTTTTTTTGTGTTTTGCATTTTCCCAGAGATTATTTGTGGTTTCCTTTATATTTGAGCTGTAACCGCTGAGTAAATCATGTTGTATGTCATTTAATCTTCTCTGTGGAGACTTGAATGTATGTAAATCAATTGGATTTATATTCATTACTATTCTGGTGTCCATGAAGTTATTTGCTTTTTATTTTATATATATATTTTTTATTTATTTAAATTTCCTTAAGGAACAAATGTAAATTTAATTAAATTTTGTAATAAGTTGACGAATATTGAATAAGTGGGAAATAAGGTTACAATATCGTTTAAAAATTTTACATATATTTACTTAAATACATATATTTTTAAATAATCTGCTAAAAAAAACTAAATGAAACACTATTAATATAAGTCCTTAAGTTTGTTTGAATTTATATTAAATATAGAAATTAGTTTAAAATTAGTTTTTTTCCTTAAATTATATAACATTGGGAAAATTGTCATGATAGGCGTATGAGTATTATTTTCTTTTTCAAAATTTTTAATAATTATTATTTATACAGAAAATTTCTGATAATTTTTTTATACATTTTTTTATTTAATTTCTTTTTATGTAAAATCTTTTTTATTAATTTTCCTTTTATTTGAAATTTTTTTTTATGAATTTCTATTTAAAGAAAAATGTTATTTTAATATAATATTTTCGATAAATTTTGATTTTATGTAAAATTTTCGATAAATTTTTATTATTATTTTTTTTAATTCTCATGATTTTTCTATAACGCATAATATTTTATTTTTATAGGAAAATTTCAATAAATTTGTTAACGAATGTTTTTTTTAAGATTTTATTTTTATAAAATTTGTTCATTTTCATTAAAGTTAATTAAAAACTATAGAGAGAAATTTTCAAATTTTGTTATTTTATTATTTTTTTTTCAATTTTGTAAGACCTTTATATAGAGATCCATATATTAACCTTAAAAGGATATACATTTTGGGGCAAAAGTAAGACTTTTTTGGTTTAATTTAAATTTGCAAATGAAAAAAGTTTGAAATCAATATTATTTAACATACTTGTTAGAGTTTAGCAAAAGTTATTTAATATGTAATAACCTTAATAAAATTCTGTAGTAGTTGAAATAAAAAAAAAAAAATTAGAAAATATAGAATGTTGCAAAGATTATCGTTAACTAAAAATAGTAATTTATTGAAATCTCTTTGATGACAATGTTAAAAAAACCGTAAAAAATATTTTTTATTTGGCAAAATCATCGATTATGTTAATTCATTAATAGTGATGCTGATTTTTTTTTTTTAAATAACTAAGTAAATACTAAAAATATGATATTACGTCATAATATTCACCACGAATTTTAGTCTAATTCTAATATCTTCGTAGAAAATCATGCTCAGAGCTTGTTTAAAATAAAGATTTAATAGTTTTAGAGGGATGTGTAAAAAAAACAGACTAAAAGTATGAAATATATATATAAAAGGATAATTAAAGATCCTACAATATCAGCAAGGTACTGCAATGACACTATGGGATAAAATTTGTTTTGGTGCCTTATTTATATTTATTAATATCATGACTTGTAACACTATAAAACCAATTTGCGAGAAAAAAGAATATAAATATATTTTGTTTTAATTTTTCAAGTGGTGCAAAACTGAACACTTTTTATTTCAAAAAAATTTAATTTTATTGCAAAAACTCAATTAGTTTCTTCATTACATTAAATAAATTCATCATGAATTAATTCTATTAATTACTTTTCGTTATACTTTAGATGATAAGAAGATATCGCACCTAAAAACATAATAAGTTACAAAAAAGTGTTCACTTTTGCTCTATAGTGTATGTATGCATGTATTTTTGTACATATAAGATATGTAGACACATTATAAGTGCGTGTGGTGTATTCTTAAAGATATTTTGAAAATTTGTCATATCATTACAGTTATGATGTACATATTAATGATTCTCTATGATGATATACATATTGTAGTTATTATCTTTTCTTTTTTTTATTTTTAAATCATATCCATGAATATTGGTGTTGTGCTAAGAAGAAGAGAAATTATTAAGCCATACCATTCATCATGACATGTTATCCATGGCATATTGTTTTATTATTATTATTATTATTATTGTTCTTGTTATTTTATTGTTTTGTCATATAAATTCAACTAAAAATGTGAATGTTGAACCTCAAACACAGACGCTTTTCAATTGTTGTTCGTACAACAATTAAGAGATCAAAAGAATATTTGTTCTTTTCATTTGAGCTTAAAGTATTTCAATTAAAAAATGACAGCATTTGTTTAGTAAGAATATGTGTGAGTAAATAAATCAAATATCTATATATGATTGAATGTGTAATAAAGAAAAAAAAAATATATAGGGTTTTTTGAAGGGGGTTTAAGATGGAAAAGATAATTATTTCAAACAAAGTTTAATGGTTTTGTACGTTTTTTTTTTTTCTTCTTCTTTTAAATCCCCAAATTTATTTATTAGCAATTTAATTTTTTTTATTCAAAAAAATATTTTGAACTCAGTATCTAATAAAGATTTCAACATTTATATATATATATATTTTTAAAAGTCCTGATATTGAAAAGAATTTCTTTCATTGCTGAATCTCTTATTACTTTTTCTTTACTTAACCTTCAATTGTAGATAAAATAATGTAAACCTAAATTAGTACATTAATATTTTCTAGTTAATTAAAAAGCGTGAAAATTAGTTTAAATATGAATAAGTTCTTAAAATATTAAAACTAACTAACAAAACACTACATAAAGATATGTTAACAAGTTATTGTTAAAAAAAAAGTGTGAACTCTAGCTGCATTAATTAAAATATAGCACCACACAATAAACAAATTAACTACTTAAAATAGTTTTTACAACAAACTAAACAATACAAATTTTCCGTATTTGATTTTGTTTAAACTTTAACTAACTCCCTGTGGCTGACATTTCTTTACAAATATACATAAAGGGTATTGTTTATTGTTGCCATATTCATTATTATTTATTAACAAATACATATTACGTGACTTACAAATTCAGACTGATTCTAATTATAGTATAACTATAGAATAAAAATAAATTATAAATGTTGGTTTTTTTTTTGTAGTTAAATTTGCTTTTAAATAAATTATTATTATTATTGCATTTAAAACAATATAACAACAAATTAGAGCGACAGATAAAAATGATATAAATTTAAAATTTTAAAATTTTGTTTTCAATACTCTTTCATATTATTTATATATTAAGTTTTTATTTACTGACTATGTAGTATGAAAGAGTATTGAAAACAAAATTTAAAATTTTATATTTTTTTATTTGTTGCTTTAATTTGTTTTTATATTTATTTATTTATAACTAAGAGTATTTTAAAATTTTTTATATGACGTCATTAAATATAAAACAATAATCAAGCATTTATAAGTGTATGTATATATTGTAAAAGTGATTATAGGAAATATGAAATAGAACTAACATAGAAAAGAAGATATTGTGTTGTCATAAATTATTTATTGATCTAAATAAATAAATTTTTTATGTATGCATAAGAATATTGTTCTAAATGTGTTTGTGTATATCATGTGAGTTACAGAAATTAAGTTTAAAAAAAAAAAAAAAACTATTAATAATTTATTATTCTATTATTAATATTGCTTAAAATGAATTAAGTACATAGTTTACACTCAAAGAAAGATTTTACAATAAAAATACGATTTCAAAAATTAATCAATTTTATATATTTAAAATTTTATTAATGCACATTTTTATATGAAGGAGCTTGAAATAAAATCAGATCTAATTGGCCCACTGATTGTAATTCTTTAAATTAATTAAATAAATAGTTTACATTAAAATAAAATAATTTTACATTAATTTGACAGTTTACACGCTAAGAAAAATTTTACATTAGTTTAATAATAAAAAAGCAGCTTAAAATTTTATAAAGGAATATTATCATGCAAGAGAGAGAGAAAACTTATAATACGATCAGAGAACAATAAACTCTATTGAGAAAGAGAACATTTAAAGCAAATAAAGTACTATTATAAATACCTTTGTACCTTTGTATAAATAACTTAAATCCTCAAAATTCTCTTTTTCACGTATGAAGAATATTCTCATTTTATATTGATTATACTCACATGAGTTTGTGAGTACTTTACATAAAAATGTATCAGTGTTGCCATTTTTTTATTTATATATATATAAATTGTGTTTAATATAAAATTTATGTTTGTTATTATGAAAAATATAATATTTTTATTAATAGAAAAGGTATTGACAATTTTCTATCAACAGAAAATAATCATAAACAATATTTAGCGAAAATAACTCATAAAAAATTTAATGAAATTTTCTATTATATCTTTACATTGTGTATATTTTTATTCAAAATATTCGTTAAAAATAAATTATATTTATATTTTATTTATTAATTTATCATATTGTACTCTTTATAATATGATTATTAATTACTTAAACTTATATTGAATTAAAATTATTTGAATATTATTCCATTTGTTAACAAGACAGATAAAATAAAAATTTCCACATTTATAAAATTTAAATCAAATTCGAATTCAACTAAATTGAAAATATATTTAATTTCCTTAATTCTTAAATACAATTACTCTTTATTTTCTATTTAATGAAATAATTGAAATATTTGATTGAATATTTTTAAATTTGTTTGAAATAGGAAAAATAAGAAATACTTTCTTTTTTTTCAAACCGTAGATGAATATATATTTTTTTATTTTTTATTTTTTTTTTTTTCTATTTGAATTTCTTTATCTATTTTAATTAAATATTTTTATTTAAATAAAATATGAATGTTATTCAAGTTTAGAATAATCTGATGAAAAACGTTTGAATAGTTTCTTTTTAAAAACAGTTTGTTTTAATTTTGATTAAATAAATATTTTCTTTTTTTAATTTATTTTGTTTAATAAGATTCAAAATTATTTGAAATTTATTTCATTTATATATATA